>JAODAL010003494.1:0-172840 GCA_025379985.1 Phyllomedusa bahiana
TTCCAACTAAAATGGGGGTTAAAGGGACTCCTTTTTCCCGCATTTTTAATCTGGGTCAGACAGGTTTATGTCTTTCGCGGTCCGGGGAAGGTATAGTCAATGTCCAGTTCAACTAAAAAATGGTGTTAAAAAGACTCCTTTTTCCGGCACTTTTTAATCTGTGGGTCAGACAGGTTTAAGGGTCATGCTGCGGTCCAGGACAGGGTTTGTCAATGTCCAGTTCAACTAAAATGGTGGTTCAAAGACTCCTTTTTCCGGCACTTTTTAATCTGGGGGTCAAGACAGGTTTAATGGTCATACTGCGGTCCAGGACAGTTCTAGTCAATGTCCAGTTCAACTAAAATGGTGGTTGAAAGACTCCTTTTTCCGGCACTTTTTAATCTGTGGGTCAGACAGGTTTAAGGGTCATGCTGCGGTCCAGGACAGGGTTTGTCAATGTCCAGTTCAACTAAAATTGTGGTTTCAAGACTACTTTCTTCCGGCACTTTTTAATCTGTGGGTCATGCAGGTTTTTAGGGTCATGCTGCGTTCCAGGACAGGGATTTTCAATGTCCAGTTCAAGTAAAATGATGGTTCAAATAATACTGCCTTCTGGCACTTTTTAATTTGTGGGTGATGCAGGTTTAAGGGTCATGCTGTGGTACAAGACAGGGATAGTGAATGGTCTGTGATTTTTTTTCTGTCCCTTTTATAACCTAAGTGTGTTGCCTAAGATGTAGCATGTATCCATTTGACTGTTGTGGATGTCAATTCCAGCTTCTCCAGCCCTGTTTGGGTGTAGAATGAAGGTGTTGTTGCTCTCCCATAGACTTTAATGGTCATCGGAGATGATCGACTATCGACTATCGAAAAACCTTATCGATGGTGGCCGACTATCGACTATCGCCCGATGTCGATAGCCAACGTAATCGCTCAACACTAATCCTGAAATTTCAACCAAAAGCCAGATATGCCTAACTTTTTGAGTAGTGTATATTAAGTTAGTTCTTGCTTATAAAGAATCTGTCACGTTTTATACTTCACTATCTATTAACAGCCTAAACAAGTAACAGAGTAGCTGAATATATTGAAGTATTAGCGACATCATAAGATGCAGCTGTTCTTAAGAAACTGAGGTTTATTTTTGGACCCCTGAGCCAAGAACAGCACCAATCCCCCTACCATTGATTCACAGCTTTCTATTGATAAGCAGCATTGTTAGTAATAGTAAACTGTCATTTAGTAGGCAGTGAGTAGGAGTGGCAAAGAGTACTGATATTGTGCACATACAGTAATGGACAGGACTAATTCTCTGTGATGCCATCTATCTACTATCTATCTATCTATCTGTCTGTCCTATATCTATCTATCTATCTATCTATCTATCTGTCTGTCTGTCTGTCTGTCTATCTATCTATCTATCTATCTATCTATCTATCTGTCTGTCTGTCTGTCCGTCCGAGAACCCACCCACCTAACCAACCATCTATCTATCTATCTATCTATCTATCTATCTATCTATCTATCTATCTATCTATCTATCTATCTATCTATCAACCATATAAGTGATTACAGTAAAGTTTCATCCAGGTGACATCTTCTCCAATTACAGTCACTATTCCTCTTCTAAAACAAGTCAAGACTGCCATGTTGACTTCTTCTGACGTCTTAGACTCCCCATCCACTGCGTCTGTAATAGTAATAATGTACCTCTTAGTTCAACACACAGTAAACATAGCCCCAAACAGTAGGCCATAAAATGCACCACACAGTAATAGTCCACCATAAAAAAGGAGCACCCAGCCTGGGATCTTCGGGACATGCTGGAGACTGCCCAGGATCTCAGGACAGTCACTTTGAGATTCTCCTGCTGGATCTGGGGCAGCTAGGAGGTCAAAAGGGGCAGAAGGCAGTGCATTTAACAAATTTCACTGGCCTGCAGTCACCCCCTAGCAGTCTGGTGATTAGTTCAAAGGGAGGAGCCCACCAGGAATTTCAATGGCTTTTTGGTGAGCCAAGCCTGAAATAAAATCTTACCATCCTCCATGTAAGGGGTTACCTGCCATAATTATTTGACCTCTTTTGCACCTATCTTTCTGGGTTTATCCATAAGTCATATACATTAATATAATATTATGTATACTTCCACTGAAAGAAAAGTGACACACTAAAGTTCGGCTTCATACAAATAGTCAAATAGAACATGCAGATGGTTTTAAGGTTCTGCATGGATCTTATGTGCTGCTGTAAAATCTGTCAGTTGCTGTACATATAGGTGCTCCCCTAAAGATAATTCCACAGATGCCTACAATCTAAAGAATAGTCAGGAATTATTCACTTATATATCTTTTCTATTCAAAAATATACTGTAGTACATTTTTTATTTCACTTTTAATATTATCCTTTGTTCTTGTCACCTTCTTACATTTTATTGTATTTTTTACCTTTATTTCATTTATTTATTACTGTGTAGAAGCAGGAGGGGAACTGGAACTGTAATGATGGGGAGCAAACAACATGAAGCGGGAGAGTGGGAAGCACAACTCAAAGGGCCACATGTATGAAAACTGTCTAGGTCTAAAACTCACTTTGTTGCCCACAGCAACCAATCAGAGTGCCCCTTTAATTTTCATATAGGCGCTGCAAAAATGAAAGGGCGCTTGATTGGTTGCTATGGGCAAACAAAGTAATTTTCCCTAAACATTTTTCATATATGGGGCCCCCAAAATGTCTGGGCCAGACAGAGAAAAGAGAAGAAGAACACAAAAAAAAGTGTAAAAGGGAAATTACTGTTTTGTGTTCCACCATCTTGTCCTATACGCCGTTATGTCTTTAAAATCATTGTGATGCTTGTGTATACGTTTGGCTCTGTCTTAAGTGAAACTTTCTTTTCAAAAAGGACTTTCATATTAAAACCCAAAATGGGGAACAGTATGAAAAATTTTTCTGGGTCTTAATTATCTCTTTGTTGCCCTAAACCCCTTTCAGAGTGCCCTCTCATTTTTCAGAGCACTATAAAAAAAGAGGGGGCGCTCTGATTTTTTTTTAAGGGGGCAACGAAGAGAGTTTTAGACCTAGCCCGTTTTCTACATGGGGCCCCATGTCTATGACACTAAAATACAAAAGGCAAAACAAGAAAATTGGAAATGAGGAAACCACGTTTGACCATATGCATCTGAAGAAAATAAAGAACTAAAGTCTATGATGTATGCATGCCCACTGCTGTAAATTGGTTAGTTTGAATTCAAGATTTTAAGAAATTTGGAAAAAATTTTCAGTGATGATTTTTTAAAGGGGGGTTGTCCATTTTTTCTATTTTTTTGGGGTTCTAGGGGTTTTAAAAAAAAAAAAACCCAAATGGGGGGCAGAGAAAAAGTACGGGGACCTTTTGGGGCAATTAAAATTTACACGGCACCCCTATTAGAATCCCTTCCCTGTCTTCACCAGTTTGGGGACAAAATTTCCTTTTAGTTGTCAATCTTTTACATTTAACTGGTAGGGTGTAAGAATTTCACCTTGTTTTCATAACCTGTCCGTCCCGTTTAAACAACGCAAGTGGGGGCTTTCTTTTTGGGTGGAACTGTACTTACCTAATGTGCATTTTTTTTTATTCACTTGCTCCCCTTGTGGGAGAGGTATTTTAGCTATGTCGTTATTATCCACCGTTATATCCCCCAAAAGTAGCACAGGGGCTTGTGTTGCCTCCTAGTGGGTTCAGTCTCTAGTCCATTCATTGAGCTGTAAGTGTGGCCTTGGGGTTGTGTTTTCAAGTAAATAATGTCCCATTTTTTCTGTAATTTTTCTGCAAGAAAGATAGCATCATCCAGCTGTGCAGAGGGAGATTCCACAAGGGGAACTATTAATGAAGGTACTATGATCATATGGGGGAATACTTGTGTCTGTAACATGAGTTGAGCCATTATCTGTATGACTTTATTATATTTGGGGACACTACCTATCTGACACCATTATTTTGAGGTCACTATGTGTGTGGCACTACTACTTATATTGTGTAAAACGGGTACTTTTGGGGTCAGCCCCAGGCTGACATTGGGGGTAGTTTTGGAGGGGGTTTTTTTATAGAGGTTGAGAATAGGTGGTGAAGATACAAGAAAAGCATAGAGCCAAAGATGTCTCTACAGAAACAAAATAAGTTATCATGGCTTTCTGGGCGGGATGGAAAGAAAGAGAAAGTGAATGGCTCAATTAAGATATATATCTTAAGTCAAAATGTCCCTAATAATGTGCAAAAAATTGTCCTTAAACGGATATAAATGTTTTTCTAACAGTTTGTTGTGTAGACGTGATGAGCAATGTTAGAAAGGGGGGAGTAAATCAAAAAGTTTGCACGGGAAAACCATCAAAGATTAAAAAAGGACCTTTTTGTTACTTATTTGCAATCCCTTTTTTAACCCCGGAGGATTTTTTATTATTATTAAAATTTAAAAATGTGCAATAAAAGAAAAAGTAACATGTCGTACAAATTTGGGAAAACTTTTAGTTGTTAAATAGAATTATTACTTCATGTTTGTCTTCAAGCAATTAGTGAACAAGAACCAAGGAAAACACTAAAACAAACACAATCAAGAAAGTCTTTTAATTATCATTTTAAAAAAATTAAAAACAGTCCTAATAAGTTCCGGGGGTTAAAATATATATTTTTTATATAATATATATATCTATATCATATGTATTATTTTTTTTTATATATATAATAATTTTTTTTTATTATTTTATTTTTATTTCAATAGCCTATTTTCTCTAGATTATAGGGGGCACATGGCAGATTTTAGCTGAAATTTTTGTACAAAAAAGCTGTTTTAACATAAACTGGGGTTGTTTTGCAGCATTGCATGCATTTCTGGGAAACCCGCAAAAAGAGATGAAGGAGAAATTTTAAAATAGCAATCTGAAGTTTTTGGTCAAAAGTGAGGGACAATAAAAAAATATGCATGACCAACAACAAAAATATATAACAAAAAAATTAGTTGGAAACCAAATATCCCCCTGAACTGCTAGAAAATTTTGAAAGATTTATTTTTTTGGCATTTTTAAACCCAAACATAAGGGCAAATGTATGTTTTTTTTCCCAACACCATTTTATTGTGCACAAATAGTTAGAATGGTGAATCTATGAACCCGCTTAATGTGGGTCCCAAAAATGCTAGGCCAAAAAACGACATTTAAAAAATCAGGTAAAACATTTTAAAAAGCTCTACCGGGTTCCCGCTAATGGCCTGGATTTTCCATACTGAAGCTATAAATTGGGGAGCTTTGTAACGGTTTTTATACGCCCGCCCCCGCCACAACTATTAAACTATTGTGAACATGTCGCCTTAGGTGTCCCAGACCATTGAATTGTCTACTAACTGAACACAAAAGCTGGGTAACCACTTTCTGAGTATGTACCTTGATATCCAGGGTATTGCTGATGGTGTCCAAGGCTGTCAAACAGGGCTGGGACAATGGGTTGACAGAGATAGGCGATCCCTAGGAAACCCACCTCTGCCTGTCCTAGGGGGTGCAGGAATGGAGCCCCCTAGAAAGCGACCAGTCCCTACCGGATGGTGCTGACTGCTTGTTACAGTCGGCCCCTTCCCTAAGCTGTAGATCACTCTGTCCCGGGCCCTTTGAAAGTTTTTGGGATGAGTGTGGGGGGGGGACTCACATTGTGTCTCTGCAGCAGGAAAAGGAACATCCTCCTAAGTTCCTTCCCTTCTGAAACTCCCGTCAGACAGGAAAGTGTCAAACGGAGAGCCCCGTGTACTGCTGGGAAGAGGGCAAATTTCAGCCCCCCTTTACAGCAAGCACTGATGCGAAATAGAAGAAAACAAACTTCCAGGGGTGGGGGGGTTATCTGGGGGTGGGGGGTGGGGAATCAGCAAGAGGGGAGGGGAATTAGGGGGGGGAAGAGAAAAGCATGGGGAAGTGCCATTAGGGTGGAGGGGGGATCAGAGCAGAGGGGGGTGCCATTAGGGTAGGGAGGGGGATCAGAGGGGAGGCATTAGGGTAGGGATGGGGATCAGAACAGAGAGGGGGAGAGCCACTAGGCAGGTGGTGGGGGGGAATCAGAGCAGTGTGGTGAAGGGCCACTAGGGAGGTGGTGGGGGGAATCAAAGCAGTGGGGGGAAGGGACACTAGGGATGTGGTTGGGGGAATCAGAGCAGAGGGGGAAGGGCCACTAGGGAGGGGGTGAGGGGCATCAAAGCAGAGGGGAGAAGGGCCACTAGGGAGGTGGGGGGGGGAATTAAAAGGGGAAAGGGGAAAGGGGCCACAGGGGGTAAGGGGGAGGAATCAAAGCAAGGGGAGAGCCACTAGGGAGGTATGGTGGGGAATCAAGAGTGGGGGGAAGGGACCACGGGAGGGAAGGGGGGGTCCAAGCATGGGGGGGGGGGGAGGCCCACTAGGGAGGTGGTGGGGGGAATCAGAGCAGTGGGGGGGGGGGGGGCACGGGGGCAGGTGGTGGGGGGGGGGGAATCAGAGCAGTGGGGGGAAGGGCCACTAGAGGAGGTGGGGGAATCAAAGCAGAGGGGGGAAGGGCCACTAGGGAGGTGGTGGGGGGAATCGAGAAAGGGGGGGAAGGGGGCCCAAGAGGTGGGGGGAGGAGTGAGAAAGGGGGGGGGAAAGGCCATAGGGAATGCCGGGAGGAGCTACAGTGGGAAAGGGGTGTTTTGGGGGGAATCAGAGTAGTGGGGGGAAGGACCATTAGAGCAGTGAAGGAGGGCTATTAGCGTGAGGGGACAGGTGGGGAATTTAAAGAAGGGGGGTAATTAAACAGGGGGGAGTAGGGGAATTTAAAAGCAGGGGGCAGCAAGGGAGTAATAGGCCCGGGGGGATCAGTTTGGGTAGGGTGTAATTAGGCTCAGGGGATCAGAGCAGGGGGAGTAATAATGGCGTAGGGTAACTATGGAAGGGGGATCAGAGCGGGGGAGTAATTAAGGCAGGGTAAAGCAGGAGAGGGAGAGGATTATGGCAGGGGATTATAAGGGTAGGGCGTAATTAGGGCAGGGGGTTCAGAGCAGGGTGGGTAATAAGGGCAAAAAGGGAAAAATTAGTGAGGGGGAGGGAATTAGGGCAGGGAAGAGGCAGGGAGTAATTAGGGGAAGGGGAACGAGCAGGGGTTTTAAGTAAGCAAGGGGCAGTAAAAGGGAGAGGGGAAAAGCAGGAGGGAGGAATTGGGGAAAGGATCAGGGGGTTTGGGGGTGTTTTGAGTTGGGGAGTGGGTTTTGAGAAGGGGTTCGAGGGGGTGGGGTTTTTTAAGGGAGATGGGGGGCAAATGGGGGGTTGGGACGTTCATGTGAGGATTTGACCTAAAATGTCAACTTGAATTTTGTGTCACACCTCTTTAGAAAAACGTGCCATAGGTGCAATTTTGACAAGGATTTTACCTGATTTTTTTGGCAGATTTTAGCCCCTAGTATTACAATGTGGGAGCGAATCTGCCCAAAGATTGACATGTTAATTTTTTTCAGCGTTGAAAAATTTTTGCGCTGAAAAGAAAATCAATGCAGACCAACAGCAAGTTGAATTTCCAAACCGTGTAAAGCGGGTTGCAGTCAAATTGGGGCGTGAAATTTTGAGGGGAGAGTGAGGGTTTAATCCGGGCCCCAAACGTCGGATTTAAACCCTTTTGGGGAATGGGGCTGGGTTAGAGTGCGGGTGGGGGAGGGGTTGTTTAAAGTGGGGTGTAAAAGGGGGGAGGTGGGGGGGGGGAACCATTAAATGTCCAGGGAAAAGGGTAGCAACCATCCTCCCCCAGGGAGTTCCCCCCATTGCCCGCTGTGGAGGGCTTCACCAAGTTTCCCGGGGGCGCCGGGGGGGGGAGGGGCCGGGAAATTGGGCCTTACTTGCCTTTGGGCACCAAAATGCCTTGTCGCGGCCCTGCTATCAAACCAAAATTTTTTAAACATAAACCAAAGATGACTGCCCCCCATATGATCCAAAAAAACATGTTTTTTAAGGTTTGGGCTTCAAGCATAGGGGAAAAAAACCTTTTGAAAAACAAAAACCCAAAAAAATGTTTGAAACCCGGTTTTTTGTCAGTTTTTTTGTCTAAAGCAACTTGGTTTCCAATGAGTTTTTTGGGTGGTTTTCAGTTTTTTTTTTTTTAAAATTTTTTGGGTGGTTTTTTTGGGTTTGGGGTTTAAAAAAATTAGTTCACTTTTAAAAGGTTTATATCTCAACTGTACCTGATAAAAAAGGAAAGATTTTTTTGGTACTCCAAAATTAAAAATCAGGTGTCCAAAGAGGAAACCCTTTTCTTTCATTTATATGTCTAAAAAAAAAATTGGGGGAACCCTTTCCCGGGTTTTTAGTTTGAAACCCCCGGGGGGGCCCTTAAATTTGGGGCCCAACTATTTACAGTAAAAATGTTTCTTACTACAAAACCATTGGGATTGGAAACATCATGATGTGGATAAGAGACATAAACATCTGTTTCTAGCTCTGCTTTAGATAAGTAGTAAAACCAGATTTTACTAAGAATTGGAGGTCTAACATATTCTGAAAACCTTGATTTACAGTTGGAGATTACTTTGGGGGGGAAGGAGGTAAAGACCCATCTATCTATAAATCATATTAAGATTTATGTTTTTAGTCACACTTGCCAGTTTGGCAAACATAAGGATTGTTTTAGAGTTGTGGCAGAATTTAAGGTTAGACCAAAGTTTAGACCTTGACTTTTCAGGATTTAGTTGATTCCTGCAAAAGATTTTCCAGCATGTTAAGTTTGTGCTTTTGCTTGAGATTTAAATTTTTCTGCCTCAGAATCTTTATATTCTTTATTTTATAAAAGATGCATATCGGTATCAACGTTGTAATAAATACTTGAGAACACATTTTTATATTAGAAGATGGCATCATAATGATTCCACTTTTCCCACCATTCTCCTTTGTGCTTGGGTAAATATTGCAACATCGTTGAATTACATCATAATGCTGATCTATAAAAAAAAAAAAAAAGATATCCTAGACTCAGAACGGCACATGACGACAAGAAGAGAAGGAATACTTGGAAGTCTTGATTATGCTCTTCCAACCAATGTTGGACATTTCTAGCATTATGGCATGTCGTTTGTGTTGCTGGAAGATCAACATCCGCCCCAGAGGAGAAATTCAGCATGGATAGGTATACGTAGGGGCACCATTAGAACAGAATTGGTAGTACTTCTGTCAGGGGCCCTGATCATATTTGTTAAAAAAAGGGCCTACTTATATCATGCAAGGCCCTAAAATTACTTATGGTAGCCCTGGGTGTACGTAATTTTCAAGGATGAATTCATAATCAAATTGGTTGATAGTGCCTTCCACATGAATAAGTGGGCCCAAAGAAACATACCTCAGACCATAGCACTAGCACCACTAGCCTGTGTTCTTCCAGCAATGGTTGCCGATTACTCTCTGATGTCTCTTTCCTTACTCACCAATGTCCATCTGTTCAGTGAAGCGGATAACTCGACTCATCAGTGGAGGTCTAATTCTGATAACTGTATGTACAATTGAGTCCAGTCATGGCAACACCTTTTAAGAGCTACTCCGTTAAGTGTACTATATGATGCATAAATAACCAGCATTGAAACCAGAAGTGAACCAAAGGTAACCAAGACCCTTCCCACTCCTCACTCAAAGCACCACAATAGCACCTCACTAGCCACACATCATCACTGCCTGCCTAATCATCAAACTCACCTCCTTGTCTCCCCTCAGACACCCCGCGCTGGGCAAATGGATTCCATATCTCCCCTTCTGTCTTACCCTCACACCTGACCTCAACTCTTCACGCTTGTTCAACTCTAGACACAACATTAAGACCTTTCTCAAAAAACCCACACAACCACCTGTCTTTTATCCCACACACACCTATCCTCACTCCCCCACCTGCTCTCTCTCCTCGCTGCCGGGGCCATATCTCCCAATCCAGGCCACCTCGGCGCATCCCCACTGTGTTTCAGGCAATCTCCTACAGACCAAGCAGCACACACTTTATCAACCACACAAACCCAAACCATCCCCCTCACACCCCTGCACACCAATCCCATGTCTTGGAGCCCTCTGGAATGCACGTTGCTGTTTGCAACAAGCTCCTACATCCACGACCACTTCATCTCACATCGCAATCTCACCTTCCTTGATTAACAGAAACTTGTGCTTGACCACCCACTGACACAACTTCCCCTGCTGCACTCTCCTATGGTGGGGCTCCAGTTTAACCCACACCCCCGCCCTGGCAGGTAAACATGCGGAGGTGTCGGCTTCTTCTGTCAGAATCCTGGTCCTTTCCTTCCATTCCAAAAAACCCCAAGTAAACCCCCCCCCCCCTTTTCCCTCCACCCTCCCCTCCTTCGGTGCATTCTGTCCGCATCTACTCAAGTGGCTGTTGTATATCCGAACCTCCGGCGCCCTGCACCACCTTCCTTTACCACTTTGCTTGCCTGGCTCCTCCACTTTCTTGCCACAGACAACCCCACTGATTATCATGGGAGATTTTAACATTTCCTTCGATACAACCCACCCGCTACTACAACTCCTGTCCACTCTCCTCTTCCTTTGGCCTCTTCCATGGACCTCTTGAGCCACACACACAGACGTAACACACACTGGACCTGCCATTTTCACCCGCCTTTGCCCCCTATCTAACCTCTCAAACTCTCCTCTCCCTATCTCTTGACCACAATCTCTCACCTTCCCCCCCCCCCTCCTACCATCACCACTCCCACCTGACCCGTCCCTAACCAAATCTAGTACACCCATGATGCAGGAACCTACAAAACCTCAACTGTTGCACTCTCTCTGACTCTCTTGCTCCCGCACTCTCAGTACGGTTCCTCATTTGCTGATCCAGAGACGCAGCCACACCACATCTACAACAACACCATCACTACCACTTGATGCTGTCGCCCCTCTCACAATCACAACAGAAACCCGGCAAAATGGAACAGACAACCCTGGCACACC
Organism: Phyllomedusa bahiana; assembly: GCA_025379985.1. NCBI lineage: Eukaryota > Metazoa > Chordata > Amphibia > Anura > Hylidae > Phyllomedusa > Phyllomedusa bahiana. Next base: position 10,933 of record JAODAL010003494.1, read on the forward strand.
TCAGACTCATCGAAACAGCTGAGGCGAGCTCCAGAGTTGCCCGAACGCCGCTGGAAGAAAAACCGCGGCTCCCACCCACTGACCTTCACCTCATATAAAGATCACTAAACACATTGATAAATCTGGCACTCACCTCAGCCAAACAAGGCCTATTTCAACCAACTCTCATATCCTTCCCTGTCCTACGAACCCCATACAACTTTTTAACACCTTCACTCTCTCCTCTCGTCACCCAGCACCCCCTCCCCCATCTGTCTCTCCCTCTCAGCAGATGATTTTGCAAACTCACTTCCATAATAAAATAAATCTCATCAGACAAAGCTTTCACCCCGCAGTCCCATCAGCCTACCTCTATTCCTGCGGTGTCCGCCACAGCCCACCTCTTAACCTCTCATGACCATTCCCCTCTAACTCGCTTCTCAACCGGTCACTTCCTGGACAAGCTCTCCTCTCTACTGTCCAAATCAACCCTCACCACCTGTAGTCTTGACCCACCTGCCATCTAACCTCATCCCTGACCTTATGCTGTTATCATCCCAGCCCTCACACCATCTCTTCATCTATCATTACCTCTGGCACTTCCCCTTCCTCATTAAAACTGCGACCATCAATCCCCATCCTAAAAGAAACCATCTCTTGACCCCGTCGCCTCATTGCCAACTATCCGCCCCAATCCTCCTGCCTTCCATTCGCCTCTAAATCCTTGAGCAGCATCGTCCATCTTCAACTTTTCCTCCATCTCTCCACCAACTCTCTCCTTGACCCGCTCCAATCGGGCTTTTCCGATTCCCCACCACTCTACTGAAACCGCCTAGGACCAAAGTCACCCAAACCCCTAGCAACTGCCAAAGCCTCACGCCGCCTACTCTGTGCTTCTCCTCCAAGACCTTTCCCTCTGCCTTTGACACTGTCGACCATTCCCTCCTGCACAACATCTCATCCTCACTCCGGCATCACTGGACTTGGCTCTTTCCTGATCTCCCGTACCTCACTGATCGTAACACCTTTCAGCGAATTCTCACTCTCGCCCACCCTCCTCCCCCCGGCCATATCTCTGTTGGTGTCCCCCAAGGGTCAGTCCTGGGCCCACTACTCTTTTCTATCTACACTCTTGGCCTCGGTCAGATCATAGCATCAACACGGCTTTCAATACCACCTATATGCTGATGAATACCCAACTCTTCCACATCTCCGCAAAATGTCACCTCTCTTCTCTCCCGGATCCCTGACTGCCTGTCCTCCCATTTCCCTCCTCTTCTGCCTCACCGTCTCCTAAAACTAAACGTGGAGAAAACGAACTCATTATCTTCCATCCGTCCCCCTACCCATCCCCCTCCACCCATCTTTCTATCACTGTTAATGGCTACACTCTCCTCTCCAGCACCACAGGTCTGCTGCCTTGGGATAATCTTTGACTCCAATCTGTCCTTTCAAACCGCACATCCAAATCCTCACCCTGCCTCCGCCTACAACTAAAAAAATATTCCGAATCCGCTCATTAGTTCTTACTCTGAAAGCACAAAAAATGCTGGTCCAATCGCCCCGTCATCTCACCCTCGACACTGCAACATCCTCCTCTGTGGCCTCCCTACAAGCACCCCGCTCCCCTCCAATCCCCATTCCTTAACCTCTGGCACCCCGGATTCACCTCTCCCTCGCTACTTCCCCCTGCCTCTCCCCGCGCCCGATCCCTTCACTGGCTACCTATTGCCCAGCGAATCAGTTTTCAAGCTAGCAACTTTGACCTCAAGGCTCTACATAACCTTTCCCTTCATATATCTCTGCCTTAAATCTCTAAACACCTCCCCTCCGCAACCTCCGCTCCATCACAGGACCTTCACCTCTGCTCTCACCTCTTATCAACCTCCTCACATAACTGTCTTCCAAGACTTCTCTCGTGCTTCCCCCCACACTTTGGAACACACTGCCCCAACACCTCAGACTCCTCCCCCTCTCTCACCACGGCTTCAAACGTAACCTAAAACCTTCCCTCTTCAGGATTGCCCTATAACAACATTAACCGTGTTGCACTCCTCCGCCCCACAAACAGTCTGCCCCTCACCTTCTGGTCACTTCACCACCCCATTTTTTTCCCTGTAGATTGTAAGCCTCATGGGCAGGGACCGCTCTCCCTCTGTACCAGTTGTTAATCACTATTGTCACTTTGTAATTGTCTGACCATGTTATTGTATGTACCCGCCTGAAATGTACAGCGCCCTGGAATCAAGGGCGCTCCAAAATAAACGATAATAATAATAATAATAATTGAAGCCTTTTCTGCGAGTGCAACTTCATTAACAGCTCTGCAGTGACATCTGTCTGCTTCAGAAACCCACAAGCAGTAGGGTTTGCTGAACTGTCATTTTAGACACGCATCTGGTAGCCCCCTGGCTCATTTTAGCAGTGAGCTGCTCCACTGTAGGATGTCAGTTCGCCCTTGCACACCTCTACAGCTGATATCCACCTCTCACATCAACGATATGGTGCTCCAAAGTTTTCACATCACTTATTGGCAGTGGTGCTATCTGTCCATTTAAGATACACTTTCACTACAGCAGCACGAGAACAGTTTACAAATTTCAGTTTCAGAAATACTGCCACCCTTGGCCTGAAAGCCAATAAGTATCCCTTATTGCAAACCATTAATTTATCTGTGACAGCAACAAGGAATATGTATACTGACAGCCTATCACACAACTTATACAGCCACCAAGCCAGCTCACAGCACATGACTTTCGTGCTGACGTTGAAAGTAGGAAGTGGTCATAATAATGACTGTGCATCTAGAAAGTTAGAAAGGAGTCATTTTCATACCAATATTTTTTTGTTTGGTTGTTTAATCTGTTGTTATTATTAATACATCGGTACAGATTGTGCTTTGATACACTTTTTATCAATATCTTGCTTAATGGCATCTATTTTTTATGAATGCTGCTTCCAGGCTTATCAATGTTGGTAACATTTAGTTTGATAAATCCACATAGATCTATAGATGTGAGGATGCCTCAAGCAGAGACTCCCATTGAGAGCAATCTGTACGCACTTTCTATTACTGAAAATAAACATACAATGCATGTTCCATTGGATGCTATTTTAGGGAGAGTATTCCCCATAACAGACTTTTCCAAATCCTTGCAGGAGGAAATACAATCCGTAAAATGGCCATGCTGGATCCGGTGTGAAAAAGGCTTTAGGGCATGTCCCCCAAACGCCGAGGCCCAGTATTGCTCTCAGTTTTATTTGTGCCGTGCACACGGCCGCAGGGAGACGGCTTTTCTCCGTGGTTTGGGGAGAAAAGCGTTCCCCCGTCGCAAAGACATATTCATATTACGCCCGAAAACCAGCCGGAAGAATGAACATGTTCAATGTTCTTTGGACTGCTGGCAGTCTAAAAAAACGTCCGGCGGAAAATCCACTGCACGGATTTTCCATTAAGGTCCATTCTAAAGTTTGACAGCCGGTTTACAGATGGCTTTCAAAACTGAAAACCGTCTAAAACTGTCTGAAAAACCTGCCGTGGAGACAAGACCTTAGGCTAATTACCAAAAAAAATTGTATAACCAGTTGTAAAATATGACATTTAAGGAAACACATTTATCAACTGACAGCTTTGCTAAAAATATCTCTCTAAAAGGGTCTCTGCTTTTTATATTGTAAATAGTGTTCAATTAATTGAACCCAAAAGAATTGTCCTTGAAGTGAAATATGCTAATAGGAACAAAGTTTATTCTTTAGTACACACTTACACTTGATCTGGTTCCAGCTAAAGTTAAAAGACAAACTGGTTTGTCAGAATAAAGTATGACGTGTTCTGTAATTTAAAGGGATTCTCCAGTTTAGGAAACCTATTTTCATAGACATTATTAGTGAATTCTGAGTTAGTAGAAGGGTTTTTTTTTGTTCAGGATCCTTATGTCTTAGGCAGGGAGAAGAGCGATTGAAACAACCTCTAGACCAACAAAATAATAAAAAAAAAAGAGGTAATGTCCTAAAACATAACTTTTAATGATATACAATAAAACAAAAATAAATATGCGTCTCCCTCAGTAGCATAAAGATGCAAAAAACACACAGAAAGAGAGTATATTATAACCGACTAAACACTCCCTAACCTAACAAAACAGGACACTCGCCCTGATAAGGGCGCTCCTGCCAGGAACCTGACCCTAATCTACAGAAATCCCTATATTAACCTCCAGTCTAATCCTGACATGTTTCGATCAGCCTCTTAAGTTAACACTGCTTATTTTCCTGATCACCTCAGGGGACAACTTAGAGGAAAAAGACCAAAGGTATAGAGATAAGAGGCTAACAGATTTACACTATAGTTAGTGGCTATATTTTCCACAGAACATTGATGTACATAGGGAATGTGTAATATAGTACTTCAATAAAAAAAAGTAAATAGCAAAGTTAATCCCTTCCTGGCAACTGGTCATAATAATATGGCTTTGTTTGTTTTTTTCTACCACCCTCCAAGAGCCATAACTTTTATCTTTCTATCTACATTGACCTATGAGAGCTTTCATTTTGCAGGACAAGATGTACTTTAATAGTGTAATTGACTGTACCATAGAATATTCTAGGAAACCGCAATAAGAAACGGTGGGGTAAAACGTGAAAAAAATGTACTTGTACCATATTTGCTGGGTTTTGTTTTTACGGCATTCACTCTTCGGTAAAAATGATGTGATCTGTATTCTGCAGGTTGATACGATTCTGGCAATTACAAATATGTAGGGTCTTCATTATTATGTTTTAGCACTGTAAAAAAAAAAAAAAAAGCAAACATTCCCTATCCCTTAAATTTGCACTGCAGCGCTATTTTCTGTGACCAACAAATACAATTTTTGCTCTTCCACCTGTAGTCTTGAGTTATGGTGCATTTTTTGGGAGATGTAGTGTACTTTTTATTGGTACTATTATGGGATGGATGCGACTTTTTATTCAAATTTTTACGGGATGTGATATGACCTAAAAACACAATTTTGGCAATTGGAATTTATTTCTTCTATGGTGTTCAGAGTACGGTATAAATTATGTATAATTTTAATAGATCAAACTTTTACAGACACAACAATACCAATTTTGTGCAACGTTTTAAATCTTTTTTATTCATTTTTATACTTTTTTTTTTTTTACAGCAATATTAAGTCCCCCTAGGGTCCATGACCACTAGGGGCCGCTATCATCAGTACACTGTCTGCATTGTACAAACAATGCAAAAGGGTGTTCAAAGATGACAATTGTATCACTTCCTGTCTGGGACAAGAGTTAATAGAATCGAATGCATGGCTGTGATGGAAGCCTTGCAGGTCCCCTGGACAAGTTAAATCCATCAGATTAAATACAGTACGTGTAGAATCATATGGTTACGACGCCCCCACATCTTAGGTGCATTACAAAGCGCATAATGCGCCTAATTTTGGAGTGCACCTTCTCATACATCTAGAGAACAGGGCTGCGCCAGTTTTTGAGCTGAAAGGACACCAGAATACTGGCACAGCCCATACATACATGTAACCCTAAGTTTCCATTTTACCACATTTTTAATTACTAGCTAACATAACTATTTATATGTACATTATATATACAAATATACAAAAAGTGTCCCAAAATTTACATCTGCTTCCATCGATCCAGAAAAAAAACACACTTTGCATTATGTGCCATTCATCAGAAATTGATGCTAAAAAAGCACATAACAATTATAAAGAAACATAAGACGCTAGATGTTGACACAGGAGCCTTGCTGCTCAGTGGTAACAGTGGTATATTTGATATACACTGAGTGCAGTTGAATCCACAGTAATCACATACTGATATTTGTTGGATGGTCAAAGAATTATATGTTCGGACAGCAGACATTTCTGTAAGTAAAAAGTGGAATATTAAACCATTGCAAGAATTATACACTTTAATCAATGCACCTAACAGAATGCACTTCTTCTTCGGTATAAATTTATAATTGTCTACATAAAAAACACTTGGTCTACTCAGCTGGATCCTGTGCTACTCAGCAGAGTGAGCATTTTAAGCTATTTTCTAGGAATATTTGTTCTGTGGTCCTAAGCAGAAGCAGTAATGACAAAGAGCCAGATTTGTGTGCCAAAGACTTGTGCATTACTGGACCTTTAGTAGATGGATCTTTGTGTGTAAATGAAAATTGGTTGTGGAATTCACCCACAACAGCCTCCCGGGGGTCTCTGTTTACACAAACGTGGATGAGGGGAGGGGGAGTAGAGACACCTGTTCTTGAGATAGGTGTGGATCTCAGAAGATCTGCAACTAGGACTTCATGTAGTGGCACATCCTTTTATGGGCTAAGCTTTAAAGGGGTGGTTTCACCATGCTATTTAAGAAAGTCACAATCAGTTTCAGACTCACATTTCCTGATTAGACTGTGGGTGGTTCGACAGCAATAATGTGCATTTCAGTTCTTCTATTCCTAAATGAGTCTGTTACAGTGACTGGAGTGCAGGGGGTTTGTAAACTGTAGTGCACCAGGCTACAGAGCTTTAAAGGGTTAAAGCTTGTCAGTACCATATATAACAAGCTCCTGTGCTGGAGATAACACTCAGCAGGGAGTGACATCACCATGGTAGGAGAGGGCATCTGGAGCAATGAGAGCAGAGAGGGATGATTGGTAACCTAGAGAAATGTGTGTACACAAGTTCCTTTATTTCCCAAACAAAACAAAATCAAAAGAGCAATGTATTAGGAAATAATATGTATTTACCTTTGCCTAAGTGTTTAAAGCTAATAATTGTGGTGTGAAAACCTATTAAAGTACTTATATATAGTTTTGGAAGGTTCTTGGATACTGAGTTGACATATCTGTTTCTATAATCTAAAATGTTGTCTTAATAAAAGCAAAAGTAATTACCTGGATTGTAGTAATCAGAGACTTTAACAACCGCGTCTTGAGAATTTGCTACCTTTGCAAAGCGAACCATTGGAATAGATAAACAGAGTTCCTCTTTGGTCAGCTAATAAAATAAGAAATGAAATATGAGGCTGTGTTCACACATTACAAAAAAAAACTGTAGATAAATGCTATTTTTAAAGAAAAATTCAAAAGTAAACCCTCACTTGTATTGTGTTTTTTTTTGCCTGAATGTATAGTTTTTAGTGCTAATAAGGTTACCCACATGCCATATTAATGACATTTATATAACATTGAAAGATTATCCTATTAATAAAACAAATAATTATTGTAATAATATTTTTTCAACTCACCGTATCAAAGTAAAGATAAACTTTTTCTTTTTTTGGTTCAACCAGTTTTAGAGATCGAATATTAGCAATTCCTTCGGGGCTCAGAGTGAATCCACTGAGGTAACCGACATCTAACAATACCATGCCGCTCTCGTTCCCACTACCCTGATAGCTGATAACCAAAACAGAACATTATTGTCAAGAAAACATATACAGTACATCAAAAAAGGATAAAATCATAGGGAGTCATGTATGAAAGGGTTATTCACCCTTTTCTGGGGTAAAATGCGGCCAAACTAAGCAGGCTGCAATGTATAATGTGCCAAACAAATGTGTTAGGCGCATTGTTCGCAAGACTCAATACTTTTTAATGCGCCTAACATGTGGGGGTGTTCTGAGGGCGTCGCACCACACTTGGAATATTAGACACATATATGAATACAGGCCAGCAAAACTCAGCGCAATACTGCTCAAACAGGCAGACCTATTTCAATGTGGTCTGCCTGAGCCTGAGGAGTCGAAGTGGAGCTAGATTAGCTATTACAGCAAAAAATTTCCATTATTTCTCAACTTACACCAGTGCAATAATAAAGAGTGATTTCTGATAATTATCAAACTATATAAAATTAAATTATTTAAATTTAATAAAAAAAGTTACCATATAAAATGAATATAAAAATATATAATATATGCCTATCTGCATGCATGTCTCCCATAATGTTATAAAATATAAAATCCTTTAAGGAGACATAAGAACTAAACTTACCGCATACATATGTTCACAGAAAGTCTTTGATTGTCATCTGCCTCTTCCTTTACTGTCACATCTAATTGGAAAGCTTCAGGCATAGTGTTTTTTCTGTACCTTAATGAGGACTTTCTATTGTAAATTACATTGAGCTATAAAGAAAAAGTATTACAAATAATGAATACTTATCATGATATTACATGATAAATTCAGCCAGTATATGTCTGTGAAACTGGCATTTTCTCTCCAACTTGAAATGCAGTGATTTAATTGGACCCTCATCTACTATATGACAAGACTAGAATCTGATGTAGTAAAAAATGACTTTTTGTTCCCTAGGGTACCAGGGTACAAGTGCAATTGCTATCTTTACATCACTGCAATTTACACTCCTGGAATCAAGGCAAATAATCTTCCAGACATAGACAACAGGAAGTGTAATTAAGAAGAGTGTTTTCAATAAGGACAAAAGTGGATATCTAAATTACAATGGACAAAATTAAATACCTAAACTATACCAACAAGAATTTGCAGACAGGAAAATATTAGACACTGTTGAATATGAAGCCACTGGGCCACATTGAAGGGAGAAAAAAATTTGCCAGCAGCTCCGATGGAAAATGCAAAAATCGCCTTTATTGTTAAAAGGTAAGTGGAGACATGACAAGGCCAAAACATGGTGGTGCAAGACGCTGACGCGTTCAGTTTCACATAACCCTATAGGTCCGTAGCACTGTTGCTACGACTAAGGGTTTATGTGAAACCTGAAACCTCAGCGTCTGGCAGCCACCATGTTTTGGCTTTCATGTCTCACTTACTTTAACCAATAAATGCGATTTTTGCATTTTCCATCGGAGCTGCTGGCAAATTTTTTTCTCCCTTCACTGTTGGACCTGGTGCTTCCCCCAGAGTGCAGTCCCCCCCCCCCCCGTGCAGCCCGTATTCTACAGGAGTGGTGAGCTGGCATATGTGCTTTCTTTTGCTTCACTGGGCCACATTGTATGAAAACTCTCAAGGTCTAAAATTCACTTTGTTGCCCACAGCAACTAATCAGAGCGCCACTTACATATTTCCAGAGTACTATATGAAATGAAAAGGGCACTCTGGTTGCTGAAGGCCACAAAGTGAATTTTAGACCCAGACCATTTTCATAATTTGGCCCACTGGGTTTCCTTTATGTTAAAATATGTCAGTAAAAAGGAGAAAAACTAGGGTAATGCCTAATACACGAAAATACTAAAATTAAAGATGACATTGATCCAGTCTCCTAAAAACCTCAGAGGTTAACATTGTAAATTTGGAGCTTTTCCCATACTGCCTGTTACTAAGTTGCCAATCATTCAGATCACTGCTTTTATTTTTTAGAATGCAGTCAAAAAGAATAGTTAGGATTTGATGAGCTGCTGTGGGCAATTACTTCAGTTTTTTCTTAAAGAGGTTATATCATCCCAGACATGTATGGCATATCGATAAGATATCACTTTGAAATGTATGGAGAATAACTAAGCATTTAGGGCATTTAGGGCCATATGTAGGAAACGGTTTTGGTCTAAAACTCACTTTTTGCCCCTAGGTTTCTATGAGGAAAAATGTGAATTTTAGACCAAAACCGTTTCATACATGTGGCCCTTAGTTTTGGGGCCTCATTTTCTATCTGACATTTGTGGCATGTCCTATTGATATACAATAAATGAGATGATAAAACCCCTTTAAGAAATGTTTGGCACTTGATAGATTAATAAAACATTCTCATAGTGATATTTTAAAAATAATTCAATTGTAAAAATTTGGAAATTTTAGTAATAGAAACATTGAAACTAGAAAGTTTTTTTTTTTACCTGGAAAATAGCCAAACCACTTCCAACTGCAGTAGCATTGATTAGCAAAGGCTGGGAAGCCGTAATCTAATAGTAAAACAAAATGACAATGTATTACAGATTATCTTTAGCAGAACATTAATAATTGAGATTATTAAAACTTTATGGATTATTATAAACTGGCTCCAGAATATTAGAAAAAAAATCACTATAATGAAAGCATTATTTTCACTAAATATAGTCCTTGATTCAAGACAGACACAAATGAATGGCCCCTGTGCAAAATAAAGTATATGAGCCCTCTTTTGCCAGTTTACATCTCTGTGAAAAATGGTAAAATAGTTTACTTCTTCTGCAGCTATAGATAATATGTCTGATAGACTGGGGTAGTAATGGGTCTTATGTTAACACCCCTGGTGGGCTAGGGGCAATGAAGGGGATAGGTGTAACATTCCTGGTTCCAGGGCAGTGAAGACATTAGCTAAAATGTTCTTTAGTGAAGGGGTTAATTTCTTGTGAAAGGTTGATCTACTTGTACTGGAGGCTGCAAAACTGCTTCCTTTCTGTACTCCATTTATAACTGTAGGCACACAATGAAACTGCATTATGGGGTATCAGCCAATAATATAGAGGCTCTTTGGCTAGCAGAGATGAGTCAGTGACTATGTAAACTCTGAGAGACATATGGAGAGTGCACGCAGGGCAAGGGAATGAGAGAGGCAAGAAACCTGTTTCATACAACTCCTTGTGGCCAGAGTAGATCTTCTCTTCTCTCTGGGCCCATAAGCTTAAAGGGGTTGTCTCACTTCAAGGATTACTTTTTATCTTAAAGATGTTGCAAAAACAAGTCACTTTGCAATATATGTCCATTAACATGTCCACCTATTCGGATATCCCATCTGGTTGGGGCTGCGTCGTTTCAGGTGTTAGCTACAGACCTTTTACTTTTCCATGATGGCTGCCAGGACGGGTTTTCTAACTACAGACCTGCTTTTACTACACCCTAGTAGAACTAGAAAACACCCCCCTGAATTCAAAATGAAACCAAGAAAACGGGACGGGGGAAGATAATTAATGTGTGAGAAACCCCCTTTAAGCTTTTAAAGGCATATGTCCAACCATAAAAAGATTTATCAAAATATTTGTAATAGTTAAAAAATCCCTTTAGCAGTTTTTAAGCACCCTTTTTGAAAGGACATCACCGGTAAGAAGGGCACATCTAAGGAGGTAGTTTTAACTGAAGTGATATTTGATGTTAGAAGTGATAAAAACAGACCCCGGGAGCAGCGCAGCTTTAAATTAACGTAAAATAAGCCTTTTATGCTACTGAAACATTATACTGGTTCGGAACCATTACAGATCTTGTAAATTACTGATCTTCTAGTATGGTATTAGGAGAAATGTTAAACTTGATACGTCACAATGTTCTACTTATTGACGCCCCAATGAAGGAAGCTTCAAGAGCCTGATAAATATATACATATACATAAACATATACCTGTGTATTGTATATCATCAATCAGTGTTTAAACTATATTTACCTGTTTACGTTGTGAGACTAAAAGGCTTTCACTGCTGATATAGAAGTTTTTTTTTACGTTTTATGCACCATTTTAAAGTGTTTCAAAGATGGAGCCAAAGGCAAAAACTTGGACAAGGCTTGAAGAGCTATTATGGTATCCTGGTTAAACAATAAAAAAAATCACATTTTAATAATAAAATATCAGAGAGAAAAGCCTTCAGAACTTCCAGAACCATAGCATAACATATTAAAGCACAAAATATTCGTGAAGTGATCCCCTTTTCAACCTTCAGTTAGACCCAAAGTAAGTAGTAAATGAAAGCAGGCCAAAAAAATTTTAAGAGGCAAATTTAAAACCCCTGAACCAAAGCTTTACAATAGCTCAAAATGCTTTCATTAAAAGGGGTTGTCAGAATTGTATAATTTTTTTTTATTTTTTTGGTGGAAGGGTCCCAGACAAAAAGCTAATCACAGGGTGTCCCACTGTTGGGGCCTTCAGCAGTCACTTGCAATCTGTGGGGCAAGCTGCCAACAAGCATAACTTTCCCAGCAGCACCACCACAGGAGAAAAAAATATTACCCCATTCTCATTTAAATCAGTGGGCTGCCTGTGAATTGCATTGACATGTTAAGGGCATGTCCCCACGACAAGAGTTTTCACACGGTTTTACAGACGGTTTTTGGTTTGGAATACCGTCTGTAAACCGGGTGTCAACTTTTAAAATGGACCTTAATGGAAAATCTGTGCAGCGGTCCGAAAAACATTGAGCATGTTCATTCTTCCACCCGGTTTTCGGGCAGAATATGAACATCTAAATGCGAGGGGGGAGAGCTTTTCTCCGCAAACAGCGGAGAAAAGCCGTTCCCTGGCGGCGGGGTGCACGGCTACAACCACAGTGCAAATACCGGCAGGAATTTTTGACCGGTATTTGCACTGTGCCGTGTGAACCGCCCCTAAGTCTTTCAGAGTAGCCTTTTCTTTTAACTGCTCTCCACTCTGGTTAATGGATGAGTCTTTTGAACTTAAAGAACTTAGCTCTGTTATTTCTGTGCCCCTGTATTCAATATTTAGAGATTCTGTAGAAAATACCGAGGTATAGAAGATGGATCCAGCGCCCTGTTCTAGAACAAATGCTTCCTCTCGGATACGAGGATATATTAAAATAAAGTATTTATTTTAATAAAAGATTGTGAAAAGAGCATTTAGACCTTTTCCACATGAACACTAAAATAACGCGTTTCTCGCCGCACACCGGCGCTTCATCAGATACAAAGTGTTACAGTGAAAGTCTGGTATCACATTGTACTTAAAGTAAAAGGAGTGTACCCATTGGTTACTTCGTGATCCAATCATAATAAAGTCCATAGTGACATGTGTGATGTGGTAGCCAATGAAATCAGAGTGGGATGTTCAAAATAAAGGTGAAAGGGTGTTAAAAACAGCTGATTGGTAGAGCACAAGGCCGGGAGAAATGTATTGGCCAATCAGCAGGTCAAACGTCAGTGAGTTACAGTGACATAGATAGAATGATGAGCCCCATAGGGTTCAATGGGAGTGAGTACTGAGCCACTGATAGGTTGAAAAAAGAGAGGGAAGGACAGAACCACCAATCAGAAGAGGGACTGTCGCTTGGTTCAGAAAAGAGAGGGAAAGATAAACCAGCCAATCAGAGGAGGAAATACTGGGACCATGATGTTCTAAGTACCAAGTACTGAGCGACTGATAGGTTGAAAAAAGAGAGGGAAAAACAGAACCACCAATCAGAACAGGGACTGTCAGTTGGTTCAGAAAAGAAATACTGGGACCATGGTGGTTCTGTTAGTATCTCCCGCCTTGTGCTCTACCAATCAGCTGTTTTTAACACCCTTTCACCTTTATTTTGAACATCCCACTCTTGATTTCATTGGCTACCACATCACAAATGTCACTATGGACTTTATTATGATTGGATCACGAAGTAACCAATGGGTACACTCCTTTTACTTTAAATACAATGATACAAGACTTTCACTGTAACACTTTGTATCTGATGAAGCGCCGGTGTGCGGCGAGAAACGCGTTATTTTAGTGTTCATGTGGAAAAGGTCTAAATGCTCTTTTCACAATCTTTTATTAGAATAAATACTTTATTTTAATATATCCTCGTATCCGAGAGGAAGCATTTGTTCTAGAACAAGGGCGCCGGATCCATCTTCTATACCTCGGTATTTTCTACATTGTTCCGTACCAGTTGCCTTGCGATCGGTCTCGGAGTGAAGGATCAGCGGCTGCCGTTCGGAGGCTCGGAGAGAGCCAACCATGCGTCTATGAGCGTTGTGCCTCTATATTATATGCACAACAGCTCCAGGTGAGCAGCACCATTTTATTCTTACTTTTTCCAATTTGGACATACTTCACCATAGAGCGCAGCCCCCACCCCTCGTTTTTCTCTTTTATTTAGAGATTCTCTGATTCTCTGGTGACTGGTATAGTGCCAAGAGACTGGGCAAATGTGGTTCCCATGTCAAAAAAGGGTTTTAGGTCTTGCCCAGGTAATTATAGAGCTTAACATTTCTACTATCGGTTATAATAGAAGTTTTACCTGAGTGGAGACATATCCTCCGAGATGGTTCCTTTGTTGAATCAACCATTTCATAACAGGCATACCATCCACAATTCTACCCTGCTGGTAATAAGAAAGCAAGGCATATGCTGCTGTCTCAATGTCTGTTGTTCTCGGCTGCCAGTAATAGATAGATGCTTTTAATGATGAAGGCCAAAACTTGGTCCCGTCTGAAAAAATAAAATGATGTTCAGATGTTTTTATAGCTTGTAAATATACGTATTAGTTTGTATCCAGCAATCTGTTCATATGAAGCTTTAATGTGGTAAATATATTTATCAGGCTTTACAAAAGTTGTACCAGCTTTTTCCATAATTCAACTATTTTAGAATATTTAAATTTTTATTTAGAGCATATATTTGGATATACTCTTTATATACTAACCTCTAGTGCTTGCCCTTGAATTAAGCAGCGTCAGAGCATCATGTGCTTTAGAGCTATTGGCTAGTGATAGAGCATATACCACAACTGATAAGATATAATTACTAGCAATTCCTTCGTCAAACTTTCTTTCAAGATACTGCACAGCTTTCTGAACTCTGGAATCATAGAGGTTCTAAAATAAAAAAAAGATTAATTTCGCATGGAGAATGAACCATTATATAGAATAAATAAACTAATTCCACATCAGAGAAGGAATCTTTTTGTTGATACATTACATTAGGCTGTTCCTCTTTAATTAGGTGCCAGCCCTCAGCAAAATATTCCTGTTCTAGAGTCAGGAACTATCATTTCAGTTTGTCATAATAAAAATAGTATGTAGTATGTGAGGAGAATTGTAACTCTATAGCCCTCATGAATGACAGGTATGCATCTTAACCAAACTGTCTACACTAAAATTAGTGGTCAGCCTTAGAAAATACATAGAAAAGGCAGGTAAATCTCCCACAAAGCTGTAAGCCCATTTGGTTGGAGTGACTTGTCTCTGACCACTCTGGTAAACAAAGTACTTTATACTTTTGTACTTATTTTTATGGGTCTTTTCCTTTTGAACTTAATGGTGCATTGTATATTGGTTTGTCTCTGGCTGCCACTGTTAGGGTATGTTCACACGGCGTACTTGCGTCGTGTACAGTACACGCCACAATACGCCGGGTGATTTGGGAGTTGCGCTGATCAGCACGTACTCCAAAGGCGTGGTGGGGGGGGGATTTGCAGCCCGCCGGTCCCATAAACCTGCATTACTTGTGGCTTTAAATATAAAGGTAAGTAAAGATTATTACCAAATACATTGCTGTTATGATTTTGCTTTATTTGAGAGGTAGAATAGTCCTTATTTCCTGCTTGTTTATAGAAGGCTACCCAGGTTACCAACCACCTCTCCCTCTTCTAGAAGCCCTGGCCTGGGATGATGTTGTCATTCCCTGCTTTGTCATACATTGGCTTGTTTATCTGTCTGACAAAATTTAACCCTTCAGTGCTCTGTAGCCTTGTGCCTGGCTGTTAAAACCCCTCCATCACCAATGTCCCTCTAACGGGCTAAGCTAAAAGTAGCAAATCTTAAACTGTAGACTCGTCCACAGCCTGAATATAAAGTGGGAGTCTGAAGTTGGCTGTGCAGAGCAGGCTCAGAGAAAACTCCTTTAAGTGCCAGTATCTTAACGATATCATTAATATTATCTAAGCCAGTGTTTCTCAACACCTGTTCTCAAGGTCCACTAACAGGTAAAATTTTCAGGATTTCCCCTTTTTGCACAGGTGATATTAATTTAATGTTTTTTCAGTGCATTCAGTGGGGAGATCCGAAAACATGACCTGTTGGTGGGGGTTCTTGAGGCTGGAGATATTTTATATATTTAAATTTATATTATATATTTTATTTTTTAATATAAAATTATAATATATTATATATTATTTTATATTATATATAAAATTATATAATATATATTATATATATATATTTGGATATATATAATTATATATTGTGACCCCCACTTGCGCCTGCGCTGTCCCGGGGGTCTCTTAGGTCATGGATTGCCGTTCTTTTGTAATTCGGTTATGGCACACATGTCACTCTGACACCAGGCTGTATTCTGAACTGGCCTCAGCCAGTTTTATTCTTAGGCAAGGATAAGTTACAGGTACACAAATAAAACATAAGCAAAAACTTAGGCCTCCTAGCCACTAACTTAACACATAGAGTTTCCCTCTACTACCAGTGGTCTGTGGCCACCGACCTACCCACCAACCCAGATTCCTCACCAGATTCCCCTAGTTAAGACTCTCCTCCAGCCAATGGGGGTAATCAGAACTTCTTTAGCTCTAGTGTTGCTCCCATTTCCAGGTATCTGTCCACAACCCCTGATCACTTGGAGTAACATGCGTTTTTCAGACCTCCAGAGACCTGCTAAAAGCCTTTCCTGGAATGTGGGAAAGGCCACCAGCCCAAAGCAATAGTTGTTATGGGAGAGCCAGCCCATTCTTAGCCGCAAAGCAGCCATGCTAGGTACATTGTGTCTGCAACTTACAGCCACTGACGCAAAGGGCAACATCTATATACAGGGCTGCGCCAGAAGTCTAGCGTCTTTTCAGCCTGAAAACTGGTGCACCCTTGTTCGCTAGATTTTTAATCTGGCGCACTCCAGTATTAGGCGTGAGATTGGCAAGTGTTTTGCACTACAACAGTACAAATCTACACATTTATATGTTTAGTACGGCAAATCCAGGCACATTACTGCTGGCTCAGGTAAACCACTTTTAAAGTGGTATACCTGAGCCAGAAGTGTAGCTTAGTAGCTTGAAAGTGCCAAATCTATGACCCGCAGTAGAACAGGTTCATAGATTCAGGCGCATTCTATGCTACTAATGAATGCAAAAAAAATTATGCATGGGTGCCAAAAATCATACATGTCACCCAAAATGTTTATAAATATTTTTATTTTTTAAAACACAAAAAAAATTAGTGCAAAAGTTGAATATTTGAATTCAAGTTCAACAAGGGATTTTGCTTATATCATAACTCGCATTTTAGGTCATTTTAACCCACAATTATTTTTTTGCAAAACTCAGATATACCATACATACCCTGTAGTATTCATCTTCAAGCAGTGAAGTTAGTATGTAAGCAGTGAGGGTAATGGGACCATTGTGCCCTCCCTGAATCTCGTTATGGATGACATGTCCAGGCTCAGAGAAGATACCAGTCTTCAGGTCTTGGTACTGCACCAGCCATTCGACTGCTTCATTTAAGACAGTTGGATTTATGTATATATATGCGTGGGCTTGGAGAAAACATCTGAAAACAAATGCTGACAACCTAAAATAAAAATTGCATCATTATATATTAAGAGCTGCTTCATTTTAAGACTTAGATTTTTACTATGTATATACTTCTGTTGTTTTTTTTTATATTTGCAATGTAGAGTTAAGGGGTCTTTCCATTTTTACTGGAGTTGTCATCTCCTGCCAGAATTGTACATCCAAGAGCATATGACAGATCTAGCAAACTGGAAGGTACAGTTGTTAAAGCCACTGTATGTTGCCTAATGCCTCTGTTTCATAGCAAGAAAGGCTTCTGTCATCATACTGGTACAGTTGCCTTGTAAAATCTTCTAGCAAATTCTAGTAGTACTGAAGGTAACCTTTAAGAGTATGAAGGAATAATTAATAATATTATTGGCAGGCTAAGGCTCACACTATTCCACCTGGACCTCCTGTTACAATGCACTGCTGTCCTGTAAATAATATCAGATTAGCTTCAACATGCCTACATGTATGGGCAATCCCATAGTAATTTTAAATCAGTGTGTGGATGATCCAGTGGAAATTAAGCAAAAATTGTAAAAATAAAATCACAAGAGAATCTGCTTACCAGGTACTTCCAGAGGAATCCGAGTTTCCAAATGCACTAAAGGATCCATCATACCGCCTATAGGTTAGCTCTTTTTGGTAACCTAAACAAAAAAAACACATTATGGATGTGCGATTCTTCATTTATTATAGTTGTACTTAACCTACAAAAATGTAGCATCTTGTTAAACATGCGTTTTTTCTGATACATCAGGTCTGTCAGGATAGTTACTTACTACTTTTACCAGTTTAGGGCTTGTTCACATGGAGTTTTCACTTGTCAATTTCACATGTCAATTCTTTGCAAGATGGACCCGAGCGGCACTTTTGAAACACGCAGCGGCGATCTCTCCTGTGAACGCCGCTGCGTGTTCGTCATAGCAAGCAGTTATAAACTCACTGCTAATTGTTAGATCTGTCTTGGGTTCGCTCTGTCGGTCCCCAAGATGGATCTACAAAGCGCTTGTAACATGGAGTGAAAACTCCATGTGAACAAGTCCTTATACTATCAATAGATTATTCTGTGTTTGCCTCTAAAGTTGCAATGATGCAAAGCTGTAAAGTGAAAAAAACAAATTACCTTGTTCCATGAAGTTTATGGCCTTCTCTCTGATATCACTTTTGTTTTGATTAGTTGCTGTAAGATATTGCAGAATATAGATATTTGGTGCAAAGGTGATCATGTTTTGCTCACCACAGCCATATGGCATCTCGATAAGTGATCCAAGACCATTTATTGAAGGCCCAAGAAGATCTCCTGGAAAGAGAGAAATTATTAGAGCATAAGTGATCTTAAAAAAAGTATTATAAGCTATATATGCCTGTAGATTTTTATATTTTAGACGTAGTTTGGATTAAGGGTATTTTATATTGTATTAATAAAGCTTGGTCACTGTATCATAAAAAATGCACATATTTACAATGTTTTATTTTTTTATTTATTTTTGTTTAAAGTTTGTTGGTTATAGCAAGAGGCTTGAAACATTTTGGGTTATACTTAGAGACTTGCATCTCATACAGACTTAGTACAGTGGTCCCTTAAGTAACAGTGGTCTCAGGATACCATATATTTACATACAATGGTATTTCCTGGGACTCTGTATGTTCAGTGTGGTTTTACTTTACAATTTCACAAACACTGCTGATCTGCAGCACATGTGATTGACTAGAAGATCCAACCAATTATCCTGAACATTTTACTTGTAAAACATCTGTATTAGTGAAGTGCATGCAGTGGATTGGTGGTCTCTGTACAGTATGGTATTACATGTTCTGTACTGCTTTTTACATGTACCAGGTTGAGCACCATTTCTCTTTTTTCTGGTACATTGTGTATAAAGTACATGACCCAAAGAAATTCCTAACTTCAAGTATCTGCTTGGGCCAGTGGCGATCAGCTGAATATCACAGCAGCTGCAGAAATCTAAGACTTATGTAGACTTTGTCTATAATCATTCAAGTAATATAAGAGGGCCTTATTTATCACACTGACTGCTGTCAATAGCAAAACAGTGCAACTTCTGTTCTTTAAGCGCAGATTAAAGGGGTTGTCTCACTACAGACATTGATGGCATCTCTAGAATGAGCCCCGAATCATCTTAATTTTGAACAGTGAGGTGTTTGGGACACTCCAACCCACAAATAATTTTTTGGATTCTCTGTATATTGTGTGGTCTTTTCCACGGTATCATAAAAAATATACATCTTGTCCCGCAAGCAAAAAAAAAAACATATATCTATGTAGATAGAATTTTAAAAAAGATGGCTCTTGGAAGGCAGGGAGGAAAAAAAACAAATGTGGTATAAGCAAAAATCACTGTGGTGGGAAGCGGTTGATTTCCATTATTTATAGGGAATATAAAGGCACTTGCATATTTTCTCCTTATTATATATACTCACCAGTGCCGAAGAAGTATAAAACCCCATATGGAATTTAAACTCATTAGAAAAAATGTTCTTACCAATAACAGTGATGAACACTTCTTCACTGCCAGGTACCACATCAGTAGGGAAAGTGAATGAAATGTTCTTTGATACAGTTTCAGATGTGTTTCCATGACCAAGTAGCTCAAATAAAGCAGTTTGTGA
This sequence comes from Phyllomedusa bahiana, assembly GCA_025379985.1. Lineage (NCBI taxonomy): Eukaryota > Metazoa > Chordata > Amphibia > Anura > Hylidae > Phyllomedusa > Phyllomedusa bahiana. Next base: position 30,718 of record JAODAL010003494.1, read on the forward strand.
ATAAAAGTGCTTCACTCCTTCAGCCTATAGGGAAAAAGTTTATCAGTGAAATTTTGCTTGAAATAACAGAGATGCTGATGTTTTACTTTATTCGAAAGCAAAGTATCACATCACAGTTCATATTAGATTTTATTTAACTCTTAAGGGACACTAAACCTAAAGCAAGTCTTAAATTCAGTTGATATGCATTTGATTGTAACATGTATTTCCCTGTAGTAGTCATACAAGGCAGGGAAGAACATGACTCCATTGCTATACAATGGAATTACTGACAGAAAGCCCAGAAAAATATCTGTTCCCATGATCACTACTCACATAACACCAGAGAACATCCGGTAATATGAGCAGATCTAAGTATGAAGAATCTGGCAGCTTTTTTTCAGAGGCTTGCATTTATAAGAGCTTTCTAGTTATAGGTCTCATTTAATATTCATACTACATATCACTTACCTTTACCAATAGTGTTTGGTTAAAACATCAGACGCCACATTTGATGTTGCTTTCACAGTGATTGGGATGGTGCCCAGTTTCTTTGGTCTTATAGGAAATAATACTTTCATTTCTCCCTGACTGGGAACAGTTATACTATGTTGGCTTGCCACATTGCTCTTATAGATGCCTCTTGGTACAATTATTTCAAATGAGTCATGACGTTCCAAAGAAACCAAAACCTGCATGCAATACAAAATGAATACATTGAATTAAATGGTTCTCTGTGTTCCTGATTGATTTCATGGTGACTCTCTCTAAAATATATTTATGCAGGAATAATCCATCCCAATAAAATATAAAGGCAGCTACAAGAAGGGATGGCACATATCCATATCATCCTGTCATATTATTCAATCCTAACTCTAGAAATGTTTTGTAGATCTACAATATAATTACATTCGACAGAAATCATAACACAATTTGACACTTGTAAGAACTCTTGTATTAACCACAGAGATCATCTATTTGAAGTAGAAGCATGCCGATAAACATTCTGTCAGCAGCCATGACCAGAATTTGGTGACCAAATTCAGCAGAGGCCTCAACTGGGAGCAAAATTGGATTTATAATCTACTATATGAGTCCTGCTCATAGCAAATTAGTCATGGCAAGCCATAGTAGATGTAAGAGAAAACACTTGAAATCATGAACTTTTATTTTTTTCAATTCATTTTCCCAACCAAATTCTCCTACTATAAGAGGCTAAAATATAAATCATACCTGGAGGTTCTCAGACAAGGAATTGGACAAGATGACTTCCAAAATAAACTCTTCACCTCTTACAATCGAATATGGCATGTTTAATGTAATTAAAATAGGGCTGAATACTGATATCTAGAAAAAAAATATTTGCATAACATAAAGATTAGAAATTTGTCAGTAATATTCCCAAGTATTTAAGGGAAATGATAAGCATGTGATATGTAGTATATGATTATTTAATGAAATAAAACAGTAATAATAGAGTATTATTAGGGTATGTTCACATGGTGTAATTGCAGCGCGTACAGTACGCGCCGCAATACGCCGGGTGTTTTGGGAATCGCGCTGATCAGCATGTACTCCCGAAGCATGGGGAGGCTAGCAGACCGCCGGCCTAATTGACATGCATTACTCGCGGCGCGTAATCGCCGCAAATAATTGGCATGTCACTTATCTCCCCACACGTAAAAGTTGATCATATTGTACGCGTGGGGGGACGAGGCTTAATCCATAGTTCTCTATGAGAGCTATGGATTACCGTAATTGCAGCACACATCTTGCAACATATTAAGCGCAATACGTGCCGAAATGCGCACCCAATTACGCCATGTGAACATACCCTTAGTATAATTTATTATTTTATAAAAACAGAGAGATGTAAAAATAAATATATTACTTCAGCAGATTCTTCAGCTACTCCAAGTCCAAGTCCTTCAGAAATAACAAATGCTGTGGCCACCCATGATGTGTTCCCTCAGGTACTGCTACATCAAGATGTTCTGTTAAACTTGAGCTGTGAATAAATTTGTACAAATGCATCATTTGGACTAATTTGCTTCCTAAAGCATGTTATAAGAATAGCATTAAGTCATAGTAAATAAGAATGTTAGCTGATGAATTGCATTACTATAAAAAGTTGCCACATCTGGTGTTTACATTTTTGGCACTTCTTCCTTTTTTACAGTGCTGTAAATTGAATCTTCTGATAATTTTTATAAATTGCCCCCTACCTAGCATGTGCCATTTATAATACTGTTATCTGCTTATGTGGCATAGAGGCCCATTACACCCATTTAGGCTGCATGGACCAGTAGAGGTTGCTACCCTGCATCTAGTATAGCTGTGCCTTTGTTTACCAACAGCAAGAACAAAAATGGAGCCCCTTCCAATTATGAATCATGGAGCCACTACTAGACCATCGTACTGCAGCAGGAGGGCCTATCACTTGTTTAGCTCATACCCCTCACCTTAACAATCATATGTTGGAGAAAAGGCTGGAATGACCATAAATCTAGTATTCCACTGGTGTGCCCACTAATGTTTTAGTAATTTAAAGGTGGGGGTCTATGGTACATACAAGCAGTGGTGTAAATAGGAAGGCTCAGAGGAAGATCCACCATGAAAGAGGCTTTTTTTCGGGAGGTTGTCCAGTTATTTTTTTTTTTTTAACAATTGTAAACAAGTATTTATATCATAAAAAAACTCTAAATTACTTTGCTACTCACTGACATTCCAGCACCCCTCACCATTGATTATCTCCTCCATTCTTCTGTTAATTTCTGGCGAGTGATGAGCTGACCACACAGCCAAAAGTAACCACATGAATAGTGGAAATCATCGGCAGTGGCAATAAGGGAACATCAGCGAGTGGTGAGCTTACTATGAGTTTTTTTATTTTTGTACTAGCAATCGCTTACAATTGACAAACTCAGTACTAGAGATTTGCCAACCTGGGCTTTAGCTACATCAGGGCATCCAAACCATGAGCAACGACGGTGAGATAAGCCTGAGCTGAGGTCTCTCATTGCAATGTAGCATATGTGGAAGGTATACCCTTACTCTCTTCCGCCTCCACTCTTAACCTCTGCAACAGAGGTTCCAAACAGAACCTACTATACAAATGTGAACCTAGCCTAATTGGTATACAGTTTTATAAACCATGACTATATTATTCCACTGTTAATCCAAGATTAAAAAGTTTATTTGTTTTTAGTTATATTGGTAACATACCTTATATTAGTATCTTGCCAAATCCAGGTCTCTGGTAGAAGTTGTTCTGCATGTTTTGGAAGCAATGCAGTCTGATCTCTAGAGTCGGGAATATATTCTGAAAGAAATTAAAAAAAAAATGCTAAAAATGCAAGCAGTCCAATTGTTGGAATTTGTGTAATTAATTAGTATGATTTGGTCATAATTTGAACTGAATATTTTAATTGTTGCTGGCATTTAAAGAATAACTAATAATCATTTCAGGTGACGTTTCAGAATAAGGCCTCATTTACATCACATTTTTATCCATCAAGATACCTTTAAAAAGCTATCCTGACGTAAACTGCAGCAAGGCTTTGGCAGAGCCAAAGAGGTCTACAGGGTAAAATTAGTTGCTTTTGGACTACTATTACTACTATTTCCCAAATGTTGACCATGCTTTTGTCACCTGTACATAATTGTATAGATTCAGCAAATAGAGCAAACAGTCCAAAACTATGCTTGTTCTACACTTGCTCTATTGATTCCTCTGGCTCTGTTGGAGTATATCGTATATCAGGATACTTTTTCAAGAGTTTGATGTAAATGGGACATAAGCTGCATTTCTGGGCACTATGCTACTTGTGTCCTGCATTCAGGATCTGTATTTGTCAGTTTTTGCTTAACACAGCTCCAGAATGGGCGATGCCTATCTAATAAGATGTCTAGCATACACCGCATGTAGCAAAAAGAAAAGATCCTTCTCCCCTAACTTTCTGTTTCACGCACTAAGGCTATTTTCACACAGCTTAACTGCGGGACGTAATTACGCCCCGCAATTACGACGTGTGGCCGGGGTGGGGCGGGAGCGGGGAGGGAGCGGCACCTCGCCGGCCCATAGACAATCATTACTAGCGCCGCGTATACGCCGCTAGAAAGTGACCTGTCAATTATCTCCCCCCTCGGCGTATTCACCGAGCAGGGAGAGGAGACGTAATCCATAGTTCTCTATGAGAACTGTGGATTACCGTAGTTACTGGGACGGATTCAGCCCGTAATTGGCGCACTCCGGCACGTAATTACGGACTGAATTACGTCCCGCAGTTAGCCGTGTGAACATGGCCTAAGAAAGAGCAGCAACATCAACATGGGGGGCATTATGCAGCAATAATGAGTGAATCCAGCTCTGGGGTAAGATTCACTTACTAGAAGTAACAGCAGCATCCCTATGTATCTCTGTCTTTGCTCCCAATGTGGAGCATTGGGAGCAAAGTTACAAAGTTATTCTCCTACAGAAGCATTGTTTATAGGGCAGAAGATCTCTGGCATATGGCATCACATGTAGAGCAGTTGGTTTGATTGTTATGCATGCTTTAAATATATATGGTAAATAACAGAGTTCAATCTATACTTGTATGCTATGAGTAAGGGGAATCTGCGTTGCTGTCCCCGAAACGCGTCAGCTTGAGGGTCATCTACACAGGCTGCTTGTCTACTATATGTGCCTATGCACCATGCAAATATATTTTTTATGAAGATTTAAATAAATGTTTGTGTTTTTAACTGCTACATATTGGAATTGCTGGATCGTTTTTCGTTTCATATGGCATCACATACAGCACCATATGGTGTTACAGAGAGCTCCTGTGGTTCCACAGTACAGAACCACATGGCCTCCGTGTGCCACTATGCAGCCTTTAGCTCACAGATATCAAACCATAAAACCATAACATTTTATCAGAAACTCTGAGAGGTTAGAGAAACAGAAAACTAACCAAACCAATTAGCTGATAATAGTTTATTTTATGCTGACTCTCTATCTCAGTTTCTCTTCTCACACACAATACAGTTTGATTTTTTGGGGTTTTTTTCCCCTTTTTTGCTGGCTATATACAGCTACCACTACCCGGAGCAAACTGCATATGAATTTATATAGCCACCATTGGATTCAATATTGAAACTTTATGCAATAAGTTCCCTCAGTGGTACCTGAAGGCAATAAGAGTTTTATAATCACTTGAATGATGAGAAATGGGAGAAGCCCATCTCTGCATACAATTAAATAGACTAAGGGCCACATGTATGAAAACTCACTGTCTAAGTCTAAAACTCACTTTGTTGCCCATAGCAACCAATCAGAGCTCCCCTTTCATTTTTCTAGAGCACTATCTGAAATGAAACGGGCACTCTGATTGGTTGCTATGGGCACCAAAGTGGGTTTGAGACCTAGACAGTTTTCATACATGTGGCCCTAAGTGATTTTATAAAATGATACCTCTCAGGTCCTGTTTATACTGAACTGTTGGAATTGTATTGTATGTAATTCAGACAAATGATATTGTTAATGAACATTGGCAAGTGTGCCGCTGGAGAATCAAAGTAAAAATGATGACATCACTTGTTGCTAGAGTCTGCATATTAACGTACCATATTTATTTTGAATCTTAGCGTCGGTCATGGTTGCCGGAGGGCCCTGATCAGAAAAATGAGAATCACATTAGCTGACTGGTTTTAATAAAGCACGTTCATGGATGTTGACAAAATGATATGTTTACAGACGTGGATACTATTAATACGGTTGATTTTAACTATAGTTGTAAAATTCTGACACTTTTAAATCACTATCACTTTATTGCAGGATTTTACAAGGTTAGACAGTCACTGTTTTTGGAGGCATGCACTGCAAATGTTCGACTGAATCAAAGACCACATTGACATTTCAGCATCTGTAATTAATGTTGCAGTTGATGTAGCTTTACAGGGCTATTCCCATGTTACAATGTTATGGGATAGCTCCATAAAATTAGGTATCCAACATTGGAAGCCCCTGTGATCCCTAAAATTGGTCATGTGTCCCATGGCAGTTCTGCCCTACAGCGTTTCTGGCACCAAGTCCAATGAATGGGTTAGTGTTACAATTCTTGTATCACAATATGGCAGGTCTCTAAAACTACTTTTAATTCACCAAGATAAAAAGATAAAATACATGTCAACATAAAGGTCCCACATCATTCAACAAAGACAAAAGATGACCAATAAGAATATAATAAATAATAATAATCACCTTAAATATACCTTAATACAAAAGAGGAAGTAAGGAAAAGAAGACCAAAATTATATTTTTATCCTAGTGTGCTTCCCCCAAAGTTCATGGGTTCATCAACAGATTAAAAAGGAAAAAGTCCAGGCAAAATAGCTATCTGCTTGGTTATCAACATAGCACTAACGTTTATGTGATTGGCTCCATTGTGAGCCTGATTATTATTACCCTTTCTATTTTAATGGTCAAGTATATATTGTCAGAACCACAACTGAGGTATGAATGCAGTTTGCTCTTTTGCCTGAAATATTATCCTTACTTTGATGAACCTATGAGTTTTGAGTGAAGCAACTTTGGATAGAAAAAATCTGTTCAGGGATGGTTGGGATTTATTGTTTATTTTTTCTCCTCTTCCGTTCCTCTTTTGAATTAAAGTACATTTGAGATGATTGTGATTTTTTTATATCCTCATTGGACACCTACTATGGTTGTTTAAAGATTTGGGAGCTTTATGTTGATATGTATTTTGTCTCTTTATATTGATACAATTATTTTATTATGTGGTCTTTGGCAATTATTTATCTGACTGTTCTAAGTGACATTTGTGTTGCAATTCCCTACACAGCCACAAGTGTCACTTTGCAGTGTGTCATTGAAGGAGGTTTATCACTTATCTACCTTCCTAATGCACTATGGGCCACATGTATAAAAACTGTCCAGGTCTAAAATTCACTTTGTTGTCCATAGCAACCAATCAGAGCGCCACTTTCATTTCATATAGGGCTCTGGAAGAATGAAAAGGGCGCTCTGTTTGGTTGCTATGGGCAACAAAGTGAATTTTAGACCTGGACAGTTTTCATACATGTGGCCCATTATGTTCCTTCAGGTTTTGAACTAATTTGCTTTAGAAAATTAAGAACATAAATGAATAAAGATATTTTTATTTAAAATATTGTTGCTAAATACAGTCTGTGCAGAGCTTGTTGTGCTATTTTTTCCATCCTTCCTGACGGAATTTGCAATGAAGATTCCAAAGAGAACCTCCGAAGTTGAAGTGAACCAGGGCCTTTATGTTTTCCATAGTTCTGCTCCCAATTATTTATTTGTGTGCTTTTCAAAAATATCCAATAATAACCTGTATTTATCATACCTTATAGTAAGACATCAGCTCATCATAAACCTAGAAATGTGTATAAATAAAAGGTTACATTAGTAAAAATTTTAGCATTTATATAATATACATTACTTGTCAGAATTTAGTATTCTAAGAAAGGTATTCTGTACAGTAATCTACATGTATGCCGTTCCTATAATCAAAAAGAAGCTGCAGTATCAAAATAAGTGCTTATGCATGTGGTAAAGAATCATAAGTACCCGTAGTGCCATGATATGGTGGCTCTGTGATGCAACATATGCTCCATTAGAAGCAATAATCAGTTACTTGAAGGAAATAGATATAGGGCCTATCTTTTAATTATATTAGTTGAACAGTCTATGGAATTCCAACTTCCAAATGTATGTAAAAAAAAATACCCAACAAATCAAAACAATGTTACCTGAATGCACGGAAAATCTTTGTAGGTGCAATGCAAATGAAAATGTGGCCTTATAAACATGTAACGTCCCACTTGACTAATAATTAGCACTCTTCAATATGGATTTTATGCATCTATACTCACTTTGTTTGTGGTCAGATCACTTCCATCTCCTGAAGGCATAGAACGTTTATCAGAAACTTGCAGACCAACCAAAGAATGGGCTTCCTTCACATTGACAGACAAGAACACATGTTCTGATGGATGTGCTGTGCTTTTACTCCATGATAGAGAAACCTAGAAATTCCAACAAAAAAAGTCACTAGTACTGTACTTTTTCCTTGTTACCATAAATCAGTAATAGAGAAATAATAAACTGTTAGATGGTGGATTAAGACATATATGCTTCTGTGGCAAGACAAGCTACAATAATGTTCTGTGTCCACTTTACGTGCTACAGGTTGTTTGACAACAGGCTCCAGTGGTATAAAGCCAGATCTGCATGCATATAATATAACAGAATTTAAGTCATACAATAGAAGAATAAAATGGACAATTATATATTATAAAATCAATCAATCTCATATGTACTTTTATGTTTTATTTATGTAAATTATAACCAATGGATGGATCTGGTCTTAGTTGAGCACCTACAGGCTTCTCATCCAGGTCTACATATAATAAGAACTTTTTGGGATAATATATGGCTATAAACATTACCTTGTTGTTTAATGTCCCTTTGATAGATAATGTTTTAGATATTTGCATAATATCACCATTATTGTTACTGATGTTAAGCCAATAAACGGTTAGTTGAGCTGAGGGTGCCCATGAAACTTCTGGTGTAAGGGTAAAGTTTGTGCTGTTCTTCCCAGCAGATACAACCAAACCTTTGGATATTACCTACAAAGAAATAAAATATAGCTCATCACAGATTGTTATAGAATGATATAGTTACTGGTAAGTAAAACAAGTTTTTAGAGAATTAGAAACATAGTTAAGAATGAATTAATTATGCAACTGTATAAATGCGTGTGATTTGGGGTTTTTTTGGAAGTCGTCAAACTAGTAACACCCTCAAATTTACAGTAGGTGGGTTATCATTCTAGATATAAACTGCAGCTCATCTATGTTATTACTATTCTTCACACAGTCTTCCCTATACCTTATACAAACCATTTATGTAAGACTTGGTTAACATCTGTATCAAAGGTTGATGCAGAGGTGAAAACGGTCACCAAAGGATCGTTTCACAACGGATGCCAACAGTGCCTGATAGACCCTATTGATTACAATGGGTCTTTTGGGTTTCTGCCGTGATGTCCATTATTTAGACAGAAAATATAGCGCAGCTTTCTGATTTTTCCATCAATCCCGACAGAACGGAACACCTGACGCATATGTGAACCAATCCTAATACATTAAACAAAAAAAGCAATTCGAAAAATGAATGCATCAGGAGCTGAAGCATTTTTTACATCCAGAAAAAAAAATAGTTTCTTTTTTATGCTGGATATATATATTTTGGTGCCAGAATAAACTGAATTTATTACATACCACATAGTAAATTTCCGATATCTTCAGGTAGGATGAAATCTGTATGTCAAATTCTTCCCCAATCTGCATTTAAATATACACATACAGTTTACATATGTATAGCAGCAAAACATTTAATATTATATTCATACATCAAGTGTTTCATTACTACTATATTCTGATTGTTATTATTTTCTTAATTGAATCCAAGAACATCAGACTTTCTAATGAAAGCCCTTTGTAACGCCATAAATGAAGGTGATCATACGGTATCTGCCTGATCTTGTGCCAGAATTTGATCATCCTTTACATTACAGAATTCTGAGGAACACATAGGGCCACATGTATGAAAACTGTTTAGGTCTAAAACTCACTTTGTTGCCCATAGCAACCAATCAGAGTTCCCCTTTCATTTCATATAGTGCTCTGGAAAAATGAGAGATGTGCTCTGATTGTTTGCTATGGGAAAGAAAGTGAATTTTAGATCTAGACAGGTTTCATACATGTGGCCCATAGTGCCTCTATGGCTTCCACCCAAAAATTGGGAAGGAGAAGGTTGTCACCAGCCCTTATTTCAAGGGTAGGGGATAGGGTTGCCTCCTGGCTAGTAAACCACATGCCCAGCCAGTATATGTACCTTAACACTGGTGCCGGTATTAAATTTGTACCAGTACTGTTAACTTTCTGTCTATAATATAGGTCAACAAGAGACCTGACCTATACCTCCAAGGAATGGTAGTAATCTATTCTTCTGTAAAGATATACAGTGGAATACATTGCCCCCATACTGCTGACAGACACCCAACATGTAAAATGTGGACAGATACATGGACAGTCCATATATGGTAAATAACTATGTTTGAACAATTACATTATCCGAGCTTTCTTGGGGAAGCCAATGAGTGTTGCTTACAAGGAAACAGAAAGGGACTGCTGGAGCCTAGAGAGGTGAATTACCACAAAACCTCTGGTATGTAACATTAACTCTTGTGCTGCCCTCTTCTTTGCATTGATCCCTTTATTGCCCTTGACCAACAGGAATTGCTACATCAACCCCTTTACTGCCCTAGATCACCAAGGCTACTTACTTTAACTCCTTCACTGCCTGAGACCGCCAAGGATCCTAACAATAATCTCTTCGGACCCTTGACCACTAGAAAACCTTATATTACTCCATAACTGCCCTAGACCACTAGAGATGCTTACACTAATCCCCTTACTGCCATAGAGCACCAGGCATGCCTTTCATAACTCTCCCCCAGGGATTCATAATTAACCCTCTCACTGCCATAGATCACCAGCGATCCATATGTTTCTTTTAAACTATATTTGGGCTATTTCACTGTGGTATGTGCTCTATTTCTCAGATACAAAAGCTTGGACTAGTAAATGTCTGTTAGATAAAGCTTTTACCACCGTAAATTAGACCAAAGACCAATAGAGAATATGTCTGTTCTCTCTCCGCTCTTTTCTTACGAAATTCTTAAACTTCTGCACACACACTGAACAATGCCAGGGACAACACAAAAACACACCCTCACCACACCACAAACCTCTTCCCCTTTTCACCCATATGACCCTGGCCAGTGTTTTTTGGTAGAAAAATTGGCAACCCAAATGGGGGTGCATCTTACACAGTGCAGCATTGAATCTACATTATGTAAGGGAGGCCTCGCTGGAGTGGCATTGCCTCTTTGTTGGACAATATCCTTAACAGGATTTATCACATTTAAATTGATTACCTTCAAGGTTGAATCTGGGATCTGGATGTCAATAAAAGGATTACTTGTGTATACTAGATCCGAGCTGAAAATTTCACTGACATTTTGGTACTCGACCTAAAAAACAACAATTTTATTTTTTATTTTTTTTAAACTGTATGGGAAATTATTATTTAAAAAGTAATGTATATACAATGTAAGATGGCATTCACTATTCACTAACTGCTTTAGACTTACATTAATTGTGATCTGTTGAATCAATTGTAAAACAGGAATTTCCAGATCAATGATACCAGATTCCGAAATGGCAGATTGTAGCGCTGTGGTGTAGTTGTCAGATGAGTTTCTCCATTGAGTAATTACAACAGCAACTTTTTTCTCTCTCTCCTCTTTTGTTAAGGGTCTTTTATCAATCCGTTGCACCTGAACCTGAAAATACAAACATGTCCTTATTTATGTATATGGTGGTATAAGTCATAGTCTCATACTTTCTGTGTCTGAATGTATTCATATACAGCAATATTGCCTCTATTATAATGTAGGCTTTAACTTCAAAGACTGTTCTTATTCACAATTAGACTCAATACCCAATAGCTGAAAATACAACTAGGCATAAGGGAATATTGATAGATTACCATTAATGCACTGTAGTAAAGCTGCATGAAAATACCTACACTTTTCTCCAAATGTGTTTTTCCGAACCTGTGACCACTGAAATTGCAGCATACACTGGTTTTATGACCAGTTCACTAATATATTTCTGTTGCCCAAATGTCTTCTATTTTAAGTCAGATCAATTTGAATAAGAGAATTCAGTCATAAAAAATTATTCCCGTTGCCAGGGACTAGCCAAAAAATATAGATACAGAGAATTAGGAACAGTATCTTACCTGAGCTGTGAAATTGAGAAAAGGACCAAAAGCCGGTTGCTGGCTGATGAAGTTTAGTCTATACTCTGAATTTGCACCTAAAACGTATGATTCTGCATTTACGGCAATACCTGTAGGATAATAATAGATTCTATCAGCATTCTATTACTTAGCTATCACACATATTATCATTATATAGAATTTTTCACCTTACTGACCAAGCACTGTTAAGTTATTTTATACACATGCTGTGTTAATGATGGAAACTTTATTCCAGCTATTTGATTTTTTTGATTTATACACACGGAGAAAAACATGAGTGAGTATTCTCTATTATTAATGTTTTTGAGTTTCTTTTATATTACCACCAAAAATCAGACCTGTCACAGACACTCAGGACCACATGTATGAACCTGTTTAGGTCTAAAACTCACTCTTTTGCTCATATGTTACTATAGGCAAAAGAGTGAGTTTTAGACATAAACAGGTTCATACATGTGGTCCTGAGTGTTAAGCTGGGTCTGGTAAATGTCAGTGGTCATATGATAATATGATCTACTTTATAGATAGATATACTCTGTCCAACATAGAAGAGGCTAAATAATACCAATACAAACTAAATATCATAATAGGTAATAAGTATATGGTGACAAAATTAACGAAATAAAAAATTTGTAATGAGAATAGGTTTTTCAGACACACTGCATGTCAACACCTGTCCCGATAATGAAGATACAATGGAAACCATAGCGATGGATCCAAATATTCTCTTGGGCAGAAACCTTCATAATAGGAGGTTTGATGTTAAATAATTTTCCAAGGAAACATACAGCACAATGATGTCATGACCACAAAAAGAGGATGTTCAGCCAGCTTTTTTACTTCCAAGTACAGAGATATGACAGAATACAATATTTGTTTAATAGCGGAACATTTTTTAATAAAGTGCACCTCATATTTAGTAACTGGAAAAATTCCCAAATCACTCATGATGGAGATATGTTATTTAGTCATAAATCAAAAAAATCTAAATAAGTGCTTTGTTGCTCTTCCTCCTTTTATGATATCCAGAAGGTGTAGACTTATAAAATGATAAAACATATTTTACATCAAGATGGTTACAACTGTTGCAAAAGACATCTTTGCAAGGTAAAGCTTTGTCCTGGACCAATTTTTGTTTTTTCACTTATATCATACATTTTCAATCTAATTAAGATTCAGCCTGTTTTATTGTCTTGTATCATATCTGTGATTTGTGTTTGCTATGAAGTATAAAGGCAAGATGGCCATCCTCTAACAGTAGGAATACACAATCCCGCCTCAGGTGTGCCCACCAGTAGCCACATTAGTTTGCATCTAATGTAGGCATTAGTCATAGTTGCCAACTTTTGAAATTGAAAAAGCAGGAGATTGTAGTGGTCGGCGCATCTTGGACACGCCCATCTTGTCGGTGTGCCACGCCCCTTCAAAAAGCCACACCCACTCCACCTAACTGCATAACGGCTTTGGAAGAAAGCCAGGTAGATGCCCTTATAGCCAGGTAGTAGCCCCCCATAACCAGGTAGTGCCCCTTACAGGCAGGTAGATGCCCCCCTCTGTAGCCAAGTAGATGCCCCTCTTTGTTAGCAAGGTAGATGCCCCCCTTTGTTAGCAAGGTAGATGCCCCCCTTTGTTAGCCAGGTAGTGCCCCCTCTGTTTGCCAGGTAGTTGCCCCCTCTGTTGCCAGGTAGTTGCCCCCTTTGTTAGCCAGGTAGTGCCCCCTTTGTTAGCCAGTAGATGCCCCATTGTTAGCCAGGTATTGCCCCTTTGTTAGCCAGGTATTCCCCCTTTGTTAGCCAGGTAGACCCATTGTTAGCCAGGTATTGCCCCCTTTGTTAGCCAGGTAGTGCCCCCTTTGTTAGCCAGGTAGTGCCCGCTCTGTTGCCAGGTAGTTGCCCCCTCTGTTGCCAGGTAGTGCCCCCATTGTGAGCCAGGTAGGTGCCCCCATTGTGAGCCAGGTAGGTGCCCCCATTGTTTGCCAGGTGATGCCCCTATTGTTTGCCAGGTGATGCCCCCATTGTTTGCCAGGTAGATGCCCCCATTGTTTGCCAGGTAGATGCCCCCATTGTTTGCCAGGTAGTGCCCCCCATTGTTTGCCAGGTAGTGCCCCCTCTGTTGCCAGGTGATGCCCCCCATTGTTTGCCAGGTAGTGCCCCCATTGTTTGCCAGGTAGTGCCCCCTCTGTTGCCAGGTAGTGCCCCCTCTGTTGCTAGGTAGTGCCCCTTTGTTGGCCAGGTAGTGCCCCCTCTGTTGCCAGGTGATGCCCCCATTGTTTGCCAGGTAGTGCATCCTCTGTTGCCAGGTAGTTCCCCCTCTGTTGCCAGGTAGTGCCCCCCTAAAAATAAAATAATAAAAGCCACTCACCTTGCCAGGCTCCTGCAGCCCGGCCTCTCCGGACGAGCTCCTCAGGGGAAGTGAGTGCCGCCGCGCGTCACTTCCCCCTGCGCCGCTGACCTGTATGTACGGCGCACACCGGCGCTGTACATACAGGGGGAGGAGGGAGGAGGGAGCGATCCCTCCTGCCTTCTCCCTGCCCCGCGAGACTCCGGGCGGGTGAAGCGGGCGCCGCGGCCACTTCACCCGCCTGTGGGAGCGGCCCAGCGGTGCCAGAGTAGCGCACCAGCACTACTCTGTCGCCGCGGCCATTTAAAGAACCCCCGCCGCCTGCTGGAGTATCGCCAACTCCGCCGGGTGGGCGGGGGTGGGAACCGAATTAGCGGGTCCCCACCGCCAAATGCGTGAGAGTTGTCATGTACTCACCAGAAACATGACTATGGGCTGCTCAATGGCCTCATCACATCCACTCTGTGGCCACATCATGTATTCTTACCCTAACTCTGGTGATCCAGAATTGTCAGTAGTTGTAGATTAGAGTGTTGCATTGCTTATCCACTTCAGAGTGTGGATATCTGGTGCATGACCATGGTTCATTTTCTAGTTGCACACATGATGATCATCAGCTTTAATCTTAAACAATTTGTTTGGAATCAAATCGCCTCCTAGACTATTTTAATTTTCCTCATATCAGTAATGTTTAATATCATACATTATACATAAGAAAAATACAATTTACCTGTAAGTTCTTCAGTTACTGAAACCATTACATTCATTCCTTCTTCGTTTATCACGTTTTGCAGTTCTGCTCGTGTGAAACTGAAGTTCATTGATCCTAAGATCTATAAAACAAGTAATCAATATATAGCACTAAAATCTGCTCACCGCTGGTTAAGTAGATTTTACTTGTATAGTGTTCACATACTCCATAGGGTGGTACAAAGAATATAATCTGGTCACAAATAGATATTCAGAACTGCAATTTAAAACCATATCATATATAAATGTATAAAGTGGTTCCAGGTATTCACATAATACAGTGTTCTTTTCTTAGTCTCTTAACTCGATATTGCAGGGTGTTCAGAAAAAAATCATCTGGTGGTTCTGTTGTAGTCAGTGTTAAAATTGTGCTCCAGTGTTAAGACCCTGTCAAACAATTCCCTTTGTCTCAGCTCTCCTCTTGGACCACTACGAGTGTCAAATGAAAGTAGTGGGACGTTGGGATTATCTGCTTTACCTGAATTTGAGGGCTCATAATTAAGCTTGCCATAGAAAGGACATATGTGTGATTAAACTATTAATCCATTAGCCATCTCCCCGGACTTCACCAAAGTTTTAGCCGCCCAAGTGGGCATATAATTTCTATGAAGGCGGGTCAGATCAGCCCACCAGAATGCCAGAGGATATTACATAACAATGAACTCCTAAAATATGGCCCCGAAGGTTTAGCAGGAGCCAACATCCTTTGGAGCTGACTTTAGAATCAGTCACTAAATATCCTATTAAACCAAGCACGTGCAAATATTTCTTTAAAATGGACTTTCAGTAAGTATTTAAAAGTGCACATTTTATTCAATATAGAAATCTATGAAATGATCTAATTATACTCAGGACTGTAACAAGAACAATGGGGCATCCTCTATGCCTAGAAGAAAGAAGGTTTCTGCATAGACATAGAAAGGAATTCTTTGCTGTAAGAGCAGTGAGACACTGGAGCTCTCTGCCAGAGGAACTTGTCATGGTGAATTCACTAACAGAGTTCAAAAAGGGTTGGATGCATTTCTAGAGTGTAATAATATAGCAAGTTATAGTGACTAGGATTCTGGAGAAGGGTCATTGATGCAGGGATTTATTCTGATTTCCAGATTGGAGTCGGAAAGGAATTTTTTCCCTAAAATGAGGACAATTGGCTTCTACCTCATGAGGGTTTTTGACTTCCTCTGCCTTCCTCTGGATCAACACTATAGCACAATAGGCGGAACTGGATGGACGTCTGTCTTTCTCAGCCTTACAAACAATGTAACTATAACATGCACATCTCATCTTTTATAGACAGAGGTTGAGCCCTCATAACAATTTTCCCTTGCCCAACAAGCTTCAGTCTGATGCTGTTATGGTGACAACAGAAATAAGCTGCTACCAAATGTTTACGGCATTGTTTATTTCTGGGGAAGTAACATAATCTAATGAAAACAAACTTGATTGATTCCTGTTTCTTGAAACAATAGATATCACCATTGGCAGTAAATCCAAGGGAGATCTGTTAATAAAAATGCAGCTGAAAATCTGGATTTATTGCCAAAACCATGATTCATGAGCTAAACTGGTGAAAAAGCATGTAATATTCGTGAAAAGGAAAACAGAATATACATACCATGTATGTCTTATTTACTTCATTTACACCTTCCAAGCTATGCAGTGGTTTCACTGATATTGTTACATTTCCTTTTATTGGTTTATCTGAGGCGTACCTACAATGTGAAATAATATTCTGAATATTACTAGAAAGTAGTAGATAGAAAGATAGCTAGATAAACAAATATACATAAGGATGGATAGATAGAAAGATAGATAGATAGATAGATAGATAGATATGAGATAGATAGATATGAGATAGATAGATAGATAGAGAGAGAAGAGAGAGAGAGATAGATAGATAGATAGATAGATAGATAGATAGATAGATAGATAGATAGATAGATAGATAGATATGAGATAGATAGATAGGTATGAGATAGATAGATTGGATAGATAGATAGATATGAGATAGATAGATGGATAGATAAATAGATAGATAGATAGATAGATAGATAGATATGAGATAGATAGATAGGTATGAGATAGATAGATTGGATAGATAGAAAGATAGATAGATAGATAGATAGATAGATAGATATGAGATAGATAGATAGATAGATAGATAGATAGATAGATATGAGATAGATAGATAGGTATGAGATAGATTGGATAGATAGATAGATAGATAGATAGATAGGTATGAGATAGATAGATAGATAGATAGATAGATAGATAGATAGATAGATAGGTATGAGATAGATAGATAGATAGATAGATAGATAGATAGATAGATAGACTTACTTTGCTGTGACTGTACCAATCAGATTGAGTATCTTTGAACTAATGTAGACAGTTGGAATATCTAGGATTACATTAAACTTTGGAGAAGCTGTAAATATATGAGGCATATAGTAATTTTTAATATTTTTGTATTTTATTTTATAAAATGTTTTCTTGTGTATAACATGTAAGAAATATGGCAATATAGTTTGTAGCAACAATAATTATCCTCATTATTTTAATCAACATAGTCTAAGGTCCACTGAACTAAACAAACTCTACACTAGGGGTCTTAAACTCAACCAGGTGAAATGGTCCACATTACTTTCAATTTCGATACAATACAAAACTATTGTTCAGGTTGTTACACACACGGCAATGCCAAATGTGTGTTTTTTTTTTAAAAAAAATGTTTCTACATGTCCCCATAAAAGACTTGACTGCCCGCTATCCATTAGCCTTTCAGACTCCAACTCCAAGTAAGATAGACCAGAGGCCTTTGTTATGGCAATAATCGGCAACCTTAAATCGTACAGCAAGGTGCTGATGAAGATCAAAGGGAGCCCCCTTGTTAAACCCCTTAAATGCTTTGGCATCTAAAGGGTTAAATGGCCAGTTCCAGCCGTAAGAGTAAGGCCACAGCATCACTGATGATGTTTCATGTTTGAGATCCCTGCTCTATACATATATGGGTTGTTGCAGGACATGACAATGATATTGCGGATGAAAATAAATGAAAGTAATAAAACATACCGTATTCAGCAATGGAGAATTCAGCAGACTGTTCATAACCCTGCAGAGCACAAAATACAAATAACTCACAAAAGTACACTGACTTTATGGATTACACATACCCCCCTCAAATGTGATATCTGCTTTGTAGTATACCTAAGGCATTTATCCTATGTTGTAAATGATTGAAACCATGCCCATTTATTTAGCTTATACCTTTCTGAGAATATCATGTAAAAATAAGTAACCTATGGAAACTAGATAACCAGTAGTCTATTTGTTGGCTGCCACTTGATTAAAAGTCAGTGTAGGGGAATTTATTTATCCATGCACCCCAGTTTTCTAGTGTAAAAAGTCACAAGTTTTGTCACTTTTGTGCCACAAGAAAAGTAGGAGTGGTTTGGCAGTCCAACAGGTTTACCATGAATTACATCAGAAATTGATGTAGGCTATTACACAAATCTACATCAGCTCATCACTGGTGTAAATGAGCTTTTCTGGGGAGCAGACAACTAAAAAAACAAAGGTGTTGTGCCTCAACAGACATTTATCATCTGTCCACTGGATAGGCGATAAATGTCTGATGGTTGGGAGCCCTACCACTGGGACCCCCAATGATCGCTAAAACAGGGTCTCTGAGTCCTCTGTCCTGCGCAAAGGTAGCAAGGAAGACTTTGAATTTAGCATGGACACTGCTGCTCTGTTAAAAGTCTATCGCTAAAGATAATAAACAATACTTGTGGATATGCCAGTTTATATTACAGGTCAGTTCTTCTTTCCAAAAATCACAGAAGCAACAAATACCTAGATGTTGTAGGTCTCCAGCCTTTCGTTGCTAGCTGCAATCTAGCCCTGCATGTGAACGAGGAGGGCGGCACTAGCGTCGTCCTCCTCATTCGCTTCTATGGGAGTTCCAAGTATAGCCAAGCGCACAAACTCAGCTATATGCCGAACTCCCATAAAAGTTAAGGAGGAGGACGACGCTAGCACCACCCTCCTCATTCACATGCAGGGCCGGACCGCAGCTAGCAATGAGTAGCCAGAGAAGGGGATTTCATGAAGTGAAACAACACCTTTAATATGTGTCTTTTACTCATGATCCGTTGTTGGTTTTGGCTTCAAAAAGTGCATCTAAGAAGCTGAAAGTTTGAGCACAGCCTCCTCTAGATGTTTTCTATTAGTTGTCTATAACATCAGTGGGGTAAATCATCTGAAGTACTTACATCTGATGCAGCTTGTATCTTCCAGGCACCCAACAAAAGCCTATCTGATAGTATGAACTCTTTGGAGACAATGCCCATAACTGGCTTCATATTCAGCCATTGTTGGACAATATTATTCTTAGGGTCCTTTAATATAAATGTAATAAAACGCATCAAAATACAATAAAAATAACAAAAGGCATATACAATATTGGTTTATAAAGGTTTTCATGACAAATTGTATATTCTCTTATTTTATTTATTATTTTATTTAATTTCTTCAGATTTCATTGTTGTCCAAATTTAAAGAAGACTGTCAGAAAAAGAACCATCTTACACATACAGTACATACTATGGTCTATATGGTCTACAGCTTAGAGAAGTTGTCAGATCACATACAACCAAGCACTACAATATGTGACCTACTACAATTTCCAAGATGCCTGACTTCTGAGATCTACGTTGACTGCCCATTTCCATTCCAATAGAAAATGTAACTTGTTACATGGACAGACCAGTTATGAGGGAAAAAGTAACTGTTTTACTCTATTACAGCCATGTACCCTAATAGGTTAAATCGAAAAGAGTTGTCCAGTTGAGACAACCCCTGATTCTGTAAGGGTATGTTCACACGGCTTATTTGCGGGGTGTAATTACGCCCCACAATTACGCCGTGTGGACGGGCGGGCGGGGCGGGGGGCCGGCACCTCGCCGGCCCTTAGACTTTCATTACCAGCGGTGCGTATACGGCGCTGGTAATTCACATGTCACTTATCTCCCACCGCGACGTATTCGCCGAGCAGGGAAAGGAGACGTAATCCATAGTTCTCTGTGAGAACTGTGGATTACTGTAGTTACTAGGACGTATTCCAGCCATAATTCGCGCACTGCAGCGCGTAATTACAGACTGAAATACATCCCATTTTAAGCCGTGTAAACATAGCCTAACAGTGCCATAGCTAGTATAACATTTCTACTTGTAAATAGTCAGACATACCTTGATGATGAGGTCCACATCTCCTCTATGTGGTCTTAGATCATGATTTACAGAAATTACTCGGATTCTGACTCTTTCTCCAGGTTTATACATAGTTTTGTCAGTTTGTATGAATAATGATGTACTTTTTGTCTGCATCTTCACTTTTCTCCGCTGAGAAAATATTAACCTATTTTTAGCGCAACCAATCACAGCTAGTGTATAAGAAGTGGTCGAAGGGTCTAGTGGTATCTGCAAAAAATATAAAATATTGGGATTTTTATGTTTAATTCTCATAAGGAATTGAAATACCTTCTATGAACTTTAGGTTATAGTTCCTATTTCTGCCTTAATTTTTTCCATTCATCCTTTTTGGTGTTTTAATGAATCCAGGGCCAATCAGTGACAAGAATAAATGGGAGGTAGCGTGATATTGAGAGCAAAATCTTAGCCAGCACCCCCCACCCCTAAACTTTACATATGACATTTATTGTAATCCTACCCTCTTGTTCAATGGTTGTGGATGGAGGGTTTTGAAATTCTTAGACATTTAGACATTAGAGGTAGGGTGCAACAAAAACCTCTGCTATAGCTACACCCCTGTTGACTTACTACTTTGTCTTTTTATTTGATTGCATACATAGACAAATGAATTTCTTGTACCAAAGGACACAAAAATGTAGATATTTTATAGTAACATCTCCTAGAATTGTAATTTTTTAACACAATATAGACAGCAATGATTTATGGACAGATTGTATTAAGTATACCCTGACTAATAAAATTATTTGTATTATGCCACATTTTATAGCCTACATTAGATAGTGCCAGTCTAATTTCTGAGTCCCTATTTAGCAAATAGTCTAGATTGTGCTGTCTACTAAACAGACCAAGACATAGACAGATGATGGTTTGGCAGTAACATTCAACATTGTGTTAGACATAGAACCAGATAGGAAAAAGTGTTTCACAAACCATAGAACATGATACGAAAGAGTTTCATAAACCATTTGCAGAAAAGTCAACAATAATTCTCATAAATCCCCCAATATGGATGTTTCAATTTAGGTCAAAATTATGACCATAACCATATGCAATTAAGATGATGATTTCAGTCTTCTCTTAGCTATATATATTTTTTATGGGTAATATTCGAAAATTACATAATTTACAAATATAAGATGCATCAGAAATAGCAAATAATATACTTACTGCTGGTATACTGACTGTTCCAATAGAATCTTTATAAGAAAAAAAAATATCAAGGTCAGTCACACAGTATACAAAATAATTTTGGCATTACACTATCTGGGATGATGTGAAAATCTGACTATGTTTTACACTTACCACTGTGGAAAACTTTGCTCACATTCACCAAAATTCTAGTGGTGGTCATTATCCCTGCAGACACTGTAATTTCAGAATATTTAGTCCCAAACCAATGCACAGCCAGTGTTGTATTTTCACCAGGAATGATATAACTTGGCGCAGTAATGTAATATGATGGTCTGTAAGAAACAAAAAATAAGAAGATTATTTTAATCAATCTCATACTTCTACCACCAGATGCCTAAATAAACTCAATTTCCATAACTAAAAGAATCTTTGTCCAGCATACCTAAAGCATATAAAAATAAATGACTTACAGGTACAGATGTAAGCAAAGATATACTTGACAGATAACATTACAGGGTATCCTGACACACAAAGTTATCTAAATGTAATGCTTTTCAATGGCTTTTATTGCGATCTAAGAACAGATAACAAGAAAAACTATTATATCACCGTCATGTTAAACGTTGTTACATCTGTATGTAAAGAGAATGCTAAAATATGTCATAAAATACTATTTCTGAATGTCATGTAAACTTACCTGCTATCACATGTAACCAGAAGTATAGATAGAACAGCAAGAACCCTCAACAGCGGAGTCCATAACAAGAACATCTTTGCTTCTCCTCCAAAGTGACAAGTACAGTCTCAAAATCTGAAGTGAAGCATCTTCAGATTTGCTGCCTTTTAACCCTGCTATGGTGTGAAGTCCAGCCCTGGACAGCTGAGACTGGTACACAACACCTTGTATACAATGCATTACAAAGACTCAGGTAGGAGCATCTTTTGTCTACATCCCCTCACTATTGTATCTATGCTACCTGCAGTGAAACTGTTCATTCTAGCACCTGATGTGTCACTTGATGTAAATGTAACTCGCGTTCAATGTATTCATAAACCAATCTATTTCAAGTAAAATAGTCTGCAATAATAATCTGTGACCCTCTGAGTCTTCTTACTACTTTTTTAGGATTAGGGGAGAATGGCTCTGAAAAAAAGCTAATAGTAAAACATGACTATTGTGCAGCTATATTATACACAAGATTAAAAAATTAAAAAATAATAAAAAAATAGTATTTAAAAAAACTGCCCTACAGTGCCTAAATAATTCCATGATAACCATATAAATAATACTATATACTGGCCAAACAACATTGTTAGATTCAGCTTTTCTGAGTGGTAAAGGCCAACAAAAGCATATCTTAAATATCCTGGGCCCTATTGAAAAAGATATAAAAGGACCCCTACCTACCAAGAACTATTTATAATATTGGTGTTCTCCTAAGTGGCAGAGGAGCCTCTGGGCCTTGTCAGGCTGCAGGACCTGGTAGTGACTGCTACTTCTGCATTTCTTAAAGCTCCTGTAGACCAGGTCCAGAAAATAAAGAGGGTACATGGGACACTTGGTCTGATGCCACAATCATCTTTATGATGGTTGTTTAGCAATCACATCCAGCCATGAAGATATGGAGAGGTGGCCCCGTATGCATATGGCTCGCTTTTAAAGTATACGGGAGTACCTGGCTTAGCTGCCACAATAAATCTTATAGACATCAGAGGAGATGGGACCCTTTTGCATGCATATACCTTTACTATACAGTGAAGGAAATAATTATTTGACCCTTGCTGATTCTATGAATTTGCCCACTGACAAAGACATGAACAGTTGATAATCTTAAGGGCAAGTTATACAATATCCAAAATAAAATCCAGAAAATCACATTGTATAAATTATATAAATGTATTTGCATTTTGCAGTGAGAAATAAGTATTTGATCCCTCTGGCAAACAAGACTTAATACTTGATGGCAAAACCCTTGTTGGCAAGCACAGCAGTCAGACGTTTTTGTAGTTGATGATGAGGTTTGCACACATGTCAGGAGGAATTTGGTCCACTCCACTTTGCAGATCATTGCTAAATCATTAAGATTTTGGGGCAACTTAGCAACTCCCTGCATAACTTTTCTCTGGGATTAAGGTCTGGAGACTGGCTAAGCCACTTCATGACCTTAATGTGCTTCTTTTTGAGCTATTCCTTTGTTGCTTTGGCGGTAGGTTTTGGGTCATTGTCTTGCTGAAAGACCCAGCCACAACCCATTTTTAATATCCTGGCAGAGGAAAAGAGGTTGTCACTCAGGATTTTATGGTACATGGCTCCATCCATTCTCCCATTGATGCCGTGAAGTAGTCCGTTGCCTTTGGGTCAAAGACAGCATTTCTCTTCCTCTAAACATAGCGAGTTGAGTTAATGCCAAAGAGCTCAATTTTTGTCTCATCTGACCATAGCACCTTCTCCCAATCACTCACAGAATGATCCAGGTCTTCATTGGCAAACTTCAGACGGTCCTGCACATGTGCGTTCTTGAGCAGGGGGACTTTGCAGGCACTGCTGGATTTTAAACCATTATGGCGTAATGTGTTACCAATGGTTTTCTTGGTGACTGTGATCCCAGCTGCCTTCAGATCATTAATAAGTTCCCCATCTAGTTTTAGGCTGATCTCTCACCTTTCTCGTGATCAAGGAGACAACACGAGGTGAGATTTTGCATGGTGCCAAAGATCTATGTCGATTGACAGTCATTTTGTATTTCTTCCATTTTCTTACTATGGCACCAACAGTTGTCTCCTTCTCACCCAGTGTCTTACTTATGGTTTTGTAGCCCATTCTAGCTTTGTGCAGGTCGAAGATCTTGTCCCTGACATCCTAAGAAAGCTCTTTGGTCTTGCCCATGTTGTAGAGGTTAGAGTCTGACTGAATAATTGAGTCCATGGACAGGAGTCTTTTATAAAGGTGTCTATTTAAGACCACAGTCTTTTATGCAGGTAACGAGTTGATTAGTAACGTCTAACTGGTCTGTAGGAGCCAGAACTCTTAATGGTTGTCAGGGGATCAAATACTCAGAAAATGCAAATAATTTTATATACCGGATATACTCGAGTATAAGCCGAGTTTTTCAGCACAAAAAATGTGCTGAAAAATCTCCCCTCGGCTTATACTCGAGTCACTGTCGGTGCTCGGGCGCTGCGATGGCCCGTGCGCCGACAGGGACGCTTCAGTTATATGTGGCTCCTCAGGGAGCGCATATAACTGATTGCCGAGTGAGCGCACAGTGTCCGGGCGCTGCGCTGGCCCGGGCACTGTCCGCGATCCATACACCTATATGCTATTCCGCGGTCGCGCATATAGGTTACGGGATACCACTGCGGAGAAGCGCGCGAGCGCTCCGTGCTCCGCAGTGGACTCCGGGCAGTCACAGACTCGCAGCTGTCCGGAGTTTCCGGCACAGGCAGCGTGTGTCATCACGCTGCGTGCGCGGCCTGATGACGTCACCCGCCTGTGCCGGGAAGACCGAGGAGCGCGCCCGGGAGACGGAGCAGCGGGGATCCAGGTAAGTGATTGTTTTTTTATTTTGCCTATTATTGCCTACAGCCTGCCTATACCTGCCCTATACCTGCCTACAGCCGGCCCTATACCTGCCTACAGCTGCCTATACCTGCCCTATACCTGCCTACAGCCGACCCTATACCTGCCTACAGCTGCCTATACCTGCCCTATACCTGCCTACAGCCGGATCTATGCCTGCCTCCAGCTGCCTATCCCTGCCCTATACCTGCCTAGAGTCGGCCCTTTACAGCTGCCTATACCTGCCCTATACCTGCCTACAGCCGGCCCTATACCTGCCCTATACCTGCCTACAGCTGCCTATACCTGCCCTATACCTGCCTACAGCTGGCCCTATACCTGCCTATACCTGCCCTATACCTGCCTACAGCTGCCTATACCTGCCCTATACCTGCCTATAGCCGGCCCTATACTCTAGTCAATAAGTTTTCCCGCTTTTTGGGGCAAAAGTAGGTGCCTCGGCTTATACTCGGGTCGGCTTATACTCGAGTATATACGGTAATTGATACAATGTGATTTTCTGGATTTTATTTTGGATATTCTATCTCACAATGTTAAAATGAACCTACCCTTAAAATTTTAGACTGTTCATGTCTTTGTCAGTGGGAAAACTTATACAATTGGCAAGGGATCAAATAATTATTTCCTTCACTGTATGGGTCAACAATAGGGTTTATATGGGGACTGGATCTTTGAGATGGGATAAGGACCCCCATCAATCTAAATCTTCAATTAGCATATCTTTTCTCAGACTGAGATATCACATATCCCTCATTCCTGTCATGGGTTAAAGGCACTATTTGTATGCACTCCATTTGGTAAGTGCCATGTAAAGGCCTATGTTAAAATTTGTGATGAGTTCAACATATGCTGAAAGATTTTTTTTTTAAATATTTAAAATAGACAGTCAAGTCATATTTTTATGACCACCAGCTAATAGCCAAACTAACTATAGGGTGCAGCGCAGTCAGCAGCTAGACAGTCTGGGAGTGAGTCAATATGGTTGAGATAGGTTGTCACAGGTATCTTAAGCCATGAGGACTGCAGTGCATCCCACAGTTTCTGGAGGGTGCATGGGGGAGGATAGATAGAACAAACATTACCAATGAGGTGGTCCCAAAGATGCTCAATTGGGTTCAAGTCTGGGCCAGAGTAGCACTTGGAGGTCTTGGTCATGCTCTTCCAACCAATATCGGAAATTTCGAGCTGTATGACATGTTGTCTTGCTAGAAGATCCAATCCACCCAAGAGAAGACAATCAGCATCTACAGGTGTATGTGATCCTCATGGATAGATTTATACTCAAATCAGCTAAGAGTGCCTTTCACATTTATAAGTGGCCCAGAGATTGCCACAAAAAAACATTTCCCTGACCATAACGCTTTCACCAGCAGCTTCTGCTCATCCAGCAATGGTTGCAGGTTGTTTGTTCTCTGATGTCTCTTGCCTGACACCAAGCTCTTAAAGGTCCACAGAGGAAGAGAGGAAACCCCTGGTGGGCTTCTGAGTTTTGCAGATCTGGGGTTTCTTTTAAACTGTATATACATCCTTGGGAGAGGCAGAGAAAGAGGCAAAAAGCAAGAGGCAGAGTATAAGAGGTATGTACAGTAACTGTAGGTTAGGCCACCAGAACAAACTCCACTCTTGGGCCCCAGAAATCAACTCCACAGGTGTGTCTCCTATTGTGAAATTCTATTGGTGGGCCCTAGGCACCTCAATCTGATTCTACCAGAGACATTGTATATACATTCAATGAGCAGAAAACAAGACTCATCAGAGAGGCAACCCTTTACTAATCAGAAGAGGTCTAATTCTGATAGTGCTGTTAAAACTGAAGCTTTATTCCCAATGCAACTTTGTTTGAAGAGGTGTAGTAACCATCCACCTGCTCCAGAGTCCTAGACACAGTAGGGTTCCCTGAACTGTTGTTTTAGACACAAGTCTTGTAGCTCCCTGGTTCATACTCGTGGTGAGCTGCTCCACTTTAGCGTGTTGGTCCATGCACCTTTATAGCTGATAATCGCCTCTCACATCAATGACACAGTTTCCTCATTATTTATTCAGCAAAGTGCTGTTCGTCCACTCGCAAAACACTATTACCATAGCAGCGCATGAACAGTTTACAAACTGTGCAGTTTCAGAAATACTGTCACTTTGGCCCAAAAGGCAACAATTATCCCTTTTTAAAACGCTGATAAATCTGATAAATTGCCCCATTTACTTATGACAGAAACAAGATATATATGTGTGGACAGCCTAATGCAGGGGTGTCAAACTCGCTTTCATCGGGGGCCACATCAGCCTCACGGCGTACCTTAAGGCCGTGTTCACACGGCTTATTCACGCCGTATTTGAGAGCCGGATTGCACTCGCAAATCCGGCGTGAATCAGGGGGGGTGCGGGGGCGGGGCGGAGGCGCAGCCCGCCGGCCCCATAGACTGCCATTATCCACAGCGCGTATTGCGCCTGGATAATGTGCATGTCACTTTCTCCCCGCCCGGCGGATTCGCCGAGCGGGCATGAGCGACGGAATCCACTGTTCTCTATGAGAGCAGTGGATTACCGTAATGACTCCGACGGATTGGCGCCGTATTGAAGCGCAAATTCGGCGCGGAATACGGCGCCAATCCGTCGGCAAATAAGCCGTGTGAACGGGGCATAAAGGGCCTTAAAGGGCCGACAACTTTAGAACTGTGTAAACTTCTCCTCAGCTGTTACATTTGTACAGTATTGCTATTATAATTAGCCCCTTGAGGGGAACCAGGAAGAATATATTGCCCCCCATAGGTAGATAGGTACATATGACCCTTGTAGGTAGATAAGTGGGTATAAAGCCCCCTGTAGATGACAGGTATATCTGCCCATGTAGGTCGATAGGTATTTTGCCCCCTGTAGCCAGGTAGTAATATTCCTCCTGCAGCCAGGTAATTGCCCCATGAAAGCCAGGTAATATGCCCCATATAGCCCCCCTGTAGCCAGGGAGATGCCCCCCATAGTCCCCTGTAGCCATGGAGATGCCCCACATAGCCCCCTGTAGCCAGGTATATGCCCCACATAGCCCCCTGTAGCCAGGTACATGCCCCACATAGCCCCCGGTAGCCAGGTACATGCCCCATATAGCCCCCTGTAGCGGTACATGCCCCACTTTAGCCCCCTGTACCCAGGAAACATCCCCCCATATAGTCCAAGTAGCCAGACAGATGCCCAACATAGCCCCCTTTTACCCAGGTAAAAATGCCCCATATAGCCCCCAGTAGCCAGGCAGATCCCCCTATTGCCCCCCAGTAGCCAGGTACATGCCCCTTATAGCCCCCCAGTAGCCAGGCAGATGCCCCATTGCCCCCCAGTAGCCATATAGATGGCCCACAGCCCACCCAGTAGCCATGTAGATGCCCCACAGCAGCCATACGGATGTCCCACAGCCGCACCAGTAGCCATATAGATGCCCCATAGTCATATAGATGCCCCACAGCCATATAGATGCCCCACAGCCATATAGATGCCCCACAGTCATATAGATGCCCCACAGCCAGGGGCGTTGCTAGGCAGGTTTATTCGGGGCTCGTGCCCCGAATATAATGCCTGCTGCCCCGAATGTTCCATCCCCCAGCCAGCCAGCCCTCACTCAGTGAAGTAGCGCCGCATTGTTGGATCTATTTACCAAGGATGCGGCACTACTATTGTCAGAGGCTCTGCGGCTCCCTGTGATGCTGCGCTCTGCACAGGCATCGGGAGGGGCGGAGGAGAGCAGTCAGTGTGAGGGCTGTCGGCTGCAGCATCTGCCTGTAGTGATGGAGGAGGAGGAGAGAGGCTGCAGGAAGCCTCGGGTGCCGGCCCCTGAACTCCTCCCCTCTCACCCCCTTCTCCACTTCCTCATCGGCAGTGTGTGATGAACCCGGCAGAGCTGGCGGCGGGCAGATTAGGTATTTAGAGGGAGACTGTGGGGAATATTTCATCTTAACTGTTATGTACATGTCTGGGGGCCAACAGAACAACTGCAGTCTGATTGTCAGCTCTGTGCGCTGACCCCCAAAGGGAGCTGACATTCAGTGTAAGATAAATTTTGATCAGATCTGAGGGTCAGTATTATATATCTGACCCACGGATTGATCAGTATAAACTGTAGATTTTCAGCAGTGTGGCTCAGTGTGATCCCCCGAGCTGACAGTCTGAAATTATAGAACAGCTCTGTGGGTCAGCAGTACATATGTATATTATCTTTGCACCCCCTTTTCTGCATAATATATAATATTTTAATATATATATATAAATATATATATTTTATATATATATTATATATATATATATATATATATGTAAAGGGTGTACAAAGATAATATACATATGTACTGCTGACCCACAGAGCTGTTCAATACTGCTTTACTGTCAGCTCTGTGTGTGTAATACAGAACAGTGTTTTTGCAAATTGTGCCCCCCCTTGTGCTCCAGAACCCTAGGGCGCTAAATGTGTAAGTTAAAAGAAAAAGTTTTAAAACTATAAAAGATAATAAAACAATTAAAAGTCTCAATCAGCCCCTTATTGTTTTACAAATAAAAAAAAAAGGTACACAATTCGTATCGCTGCATTTGTTAAAAGCCAGTCTATAAAATTTTAATATCACTTATCTCCTCTGGTAAACACCTTAGAGGGAAAAAAAAAATCCAAACTCCAAAATTGTGTGGCTTTGGTCATTTTGGGCCTTATCTATGTAAACTGCAGTAAGATTGGTTGCTCATAGCAACT
Organism: Phyllomedusa bahiana; assembly: GCA_025379985.1. Lineage (NCBI taxonomy): Eukaryota > Metazoa > Chordata > Amphibia > Anura > Hylidae > Phyllomedusa > Phyllomedusa bahiana. The sequence continues at coordinate 60,421 of JAODAL010003494.1, forward strand.
AAACAGAGCCCATAGTGCCAAACCCAGACCCCATAGTGCCCAACCAGGCCATAGCGACCACAACCCATAGTGACCAAACAGAGCCCATAGCAACCAGTCAGAGCTCATGGCAACTAACCAGAGCCCATAGTGACCAACCAGAGCCCATAGCGACCAACCAGAGCCCATAGCGACCACAACCCATAGTGACCAAACAGAGCCCATAGCAACCAGTCAGAGATCATGGCAACAAACCCAGAGCCCATAGCCACTAAGCAGAACTTACAGTAACCAAACAGAGCCATAACAACCAAACAGAGCTCCTCTTTCGTTTCATATAGTGCTCTAAAAAAAAAAAAATCTGAGCTCTGATTGGTTGCTATGGTCAAAGAAAGTCTTAGACCTACACAGTTTTCATACATGTCCACCTTAGTCCTTAAGGGGTAAATTAGGAGTATTCTGCTCCCTGGCTTTAGCTGTAGTTACCCCAATTAATCAAAATGAGTTTGATTTTAAAATTTGCAGTAAGTAGCAAAATTTGGCTTTCTGGGGGATCTATAGACCTGCCTATTACTGAGTAGACATATAAACCCTACTGGGGAACCTATAGACCCATAAAACCTATACATAGGACCTATGCATCTAACAACCTATAAACCTACTTAGGGGACCTATTTACCTACTTACTTTCAGGGAGGGCCTATATACCTACATCCCGACTGGGAAAAATATATCTACCTACTTACTGGGTTTGACTTATATACCTACCTCCCTACTTTGAGTAGGTCGTGGTTTTATATACTTTCCTATATACATACTTCCTGCTAGTGGGGACTATATAAACTACATGCAGGGGGCAATATATCTGTCAAACCTACTGAGGGGGGCCTATATACCTCCCTACCAAGAGTACCTATATACCTTTGCTACTGGACTAATGGACTCTATATACCTACCTAAAAGTGCATAACCTACCTACCTACTGGATGGGGTCTATACACCCACTAGCTAAAAAGGGGAGCCTATACAGGAACAATGGGTGACTCCCCATCCCCCGCAGCAGGCACTCGGCTTTCCCATCATAGGAAAGCAGGTTTCTGTGGGGATGTGGTATCACCATGCTTTTCAGTATAAGCCCCATTAGGTAGGAAGGTACATACATAGCCACCCCCACCCCCAGGAGGTAGGCAACTATACAGGTGTGGAAGAAGGGCATCATGGCGACCTGGGCCGAATTGCGTACACCTGCTAGTCACATGTGTTTGGGGTCATTTGCTCAGGGTCTGGCAGGATTATTTGATCCCTAAGTAGTAATTTTATTTGGCCTTGGTATTGTAGAGTTTTCTTTAGTAAAAAATCATTGTATGGTATATTTGTTTGGATGCGACCAAGAATTGCATGTCATTTCTTGGAAACTATCCGCAAGACGGACCCGAGAGGCGCGATGCAAACACGCAGCGGAGATCTCTCATGTGAACGTCGCTGCGCGTCTGTCATTGCCGGCAGTGATAAAGTCACTGCTAATGGTTAGATGCATCTCTGGGTCCGTTCAGACAGACCCAGAGACCCATCAGAAAAGCGTATGTTCATACGGGGGACAAGACTCCATGTGAACATACCCTATGATATGATTTATAAGGTATTATGTTATCATACATAGATTGGTGGTTTTTAAAAAAATTGTCAGTACTGACCCCCATTACACAGTGGGCTGCTGAGGTGACGGACAGGATCTATTTTGGAATTAGTGATAGGAGCATACGTTTCTTTTTCTCTTTAAAAATACATGCTGCAGTTCCAATGTGGCGTAAACAAATGCTGTATGAACCCAGCCCTTCCGAGCAAAATGTAACACAGGGGGCCCGGGCCCCGGATGTTTTAGAACCCTTGCAATGCCCCTGCCCACAGCCATATAGATGCCCCACAGTCATATAGATGCCCCACAGTCATATAGATGCCCCACAGCCATATAGATGCCCCACATCCCCCCCCCACCCCAATGATTATAAAATAAAATAAAAAATGACTTACCTGGTGGAAGGGCAGCGCGGCGCGGTCCCTTTCCCGGAGCTTGTGTACGGTGTAGCGCGTGATGTCACGCCGCTTACGCCCGCACGCAGCCCCCAGAGATCTCCTCGGGGGCAGAGGCTGCCGACCGAGGAGACCAGCGTCACAGGGGGCGTGCGTAAGCGGCGCGTCACGCCCCCTGCGATGCTGTATGTACGCGCTCACCGAGCGTTGTTTATACAAAGGGAGAAGGTGGGAGGGAAACGATCCCTCCTGCTTCTCCCTGTAAATAGCAGCTGCACCGTGCGGTAGCTGCTGACTGACTTGCGCGGCTGTGCTTAAAACAGCGTGCGGAGGTCAGGGAGATCGCGGGCCGGAAAACACAAGGCCGCGGGCGGAGGGCCCGCGGGCCTTGTGTTTGACACCTGTGGCCTAATGCATACCTTATATACCCACCAACCCAGCTCACCACACAGGACACTTTGTTCATGAGCTACGTGCTGCCAACATCAGAAGTAAGAAGTGGTTATAGTAATGTGACTCAGCTGTGTGTGGAAAATATGCATCAGGCTCTTCGACAAAACTTTTTAATAGATGATGTGATGCAGGACTTGCTTACTTGCATAGTTTATGTTCTAATTAATACAGTAGTATATAAATGTCTGGTGTGTATACCTATGTTTGTATACACTGCCCTTTTTTTCTTACACCGTTGTTTCTCCCCTGATTACACTTACCTTCTGGTTTCACCATCACACCTCAGTACCATCATGCCATTGGTATGCAGAGAGGAAGGGAAAGGAAGTTCTTAGTCTTTCTGTTCTAAAACATACAAATCACATATAGACGAACCTCGATTTAAAAATAGTCCTTACCATACAGTGCCTAAATAATTCCATCATAAGCAACTGAATAATTTTATATATTGCCCAAATAACATTGTTAGATTCTGCTTTTCTGAGGAGTGATAGAGGCCAACAAAAGCATAACTCAAATCTCCTGGGTCCCAATAAAAAAAGTATAAAAGGGCTCCCACCTACTAAGTGCCGTTAATAATATTGGTGCTGTCCTAGGTGGCAGAGAGGCCTCTGGGCCCCATGAATCTAGTGGGCCTGGTAGTGACTGGTACTTCTTCACCCCCTAGAGCTATGAACCTGGAGGTCAAGTCCAGAATATAAAGAGAGTATATGGAGCACTTGTTCTGATGCCATATTCACCTCGATGATAGTTGTTAAGTGATCACATCCAGCCATGAAGATATGGAGATGTGGCCAAGCATGCCTGTGCCTCTTTTTTAAAGTATAAGGGAGTAACTGACTTAGCTGCCACCATAGCTCCTATAGACCTCAGAGGAGAAGTCCCCCCTTTTACATGCAGCTACTTTTACTATATGTGCCAACAATAGGGTCAAGGGGACTGGGTAATGGAGGTGGGATAAGGACCCCCATCAACCTTAATCTTCAATCAGCATATCTTTTCTCAGTCTGAGCTATCACACATTCTGAGTGATAGGCTGTCTGCACACATATCCCTCATTGCTATCATGGGCAAAAGGGGTGATGGGCACTATTTTTACACACTCCATTTTGGATGCACAGTGTGTAAGGTCCATGTAAAGGCCTAATAAAGTCTGGTGCCCTCATCTCAATATTTTTTTTATTCAACATATGCTGAAAGAATTTATTTTACATATTAAATAAGATTGACAGTCAAGTTAAATTATTATAACTAGCAGCTAGTATTCAGAGTAACTGCCATGTTGGGGGTGATTCAATAAGCTCCTGGTAGGTTGTTACAGGTATCTGGGGCCATGCTGACTGCAGTTTATCCCAGAACCGCTAGACGATGCATGGGGGAGGATTCATAGAGTGAACATAACAATTGAGGTGATCCCACAGATGCTCAATTGGGTTCAAGTATGGGAAATACAGGGACCAGGGTAATACCTGTAAGCCTTGGTAATGCTCTTCTAACCAATGTCAGATATTTTAAGCCGTCTGACATGTTACATCTCCTTGCTGGAAGATCACACCGACATAGCGCTCCAGACCCACGGCAGTGGTCTGGAAGCATTTGATGCGCTGGCAATCTTCTCAACTGTATGTGCGTTCTGAGGAAACACATACAGTTGGAAACTACCATGGTGTACAGCTTGTGATCCACCTGAGTATATGGCACAGGTGGTATGATGAAGGCATGTCATCTAACCGCTTGGGCCAAGAGTAGTATAACTACGCAGGTGATGTGATGTTGTCATGCCATCTGTGCGGGATGCGAGGAGAAAGCTGTTTGACACGGGAGTGGAAAGAGTTGAGCATTATTTTTATATTTTTTTAATCAGGGAGCTACAGACTTACCAACCTACTGGCCTTTTGACCTAATAACCTATTGGTTAAACTTATAAACTGGCCTTCCTACTGCGGGGACCTAAATATCTACCAACCTACTTGGGGCTCTCTATACCTACCTACCTACTGAAGGACATATATACCTACCAACCTACTGGAAGCCTTATATATGTACCTACTGAGGGGACCTATCTAAGTACTATTTGGGTTGACCCATATACCTACCTATCTTCTGGGGGACATATATACGGATTTATTGCCTATATATTCTATGCTACTGGAGCAGGAGACGTGCGGAAGTGTGACAGACCACTGCTATATAGGTGAGCTGACTATTGTTTTTTTTTTTCTGAACATATATACCTACTTACCTACTGGGGGACCTATGTACCTACCTACCTACTAGGAGGACCTATATACTTACCTACCAAGGGAACCTATTTACCTACCTACTGGAGGACCCTATATAACTTCTTAGCTACTGAATGTTGCTATATACCTATCTAGAAATGGAGGTTCTGAGGCCAGCTGTAATTGTTATCCATATATAGAGTAGTAAAAAGCCAAAGGTAGTGATGCATTTACCTAATCGCCCCAAGAAGCGTTGTGTGATACAAATTATGAAGAAAGATTCCTAAAGGAATCTGTCTCTCACTTCAGTTGCCAGGATATATTGTTTTTATTCGCTGATTCAATAAAGGACATACTGCTTTTTATATCCTGAGTGTCTGGAGTTGAGTGCCATCCGCACCCTTTCTTCATAAACTATATACCTATCTACCTGCAGTGTGGCTCTATATATCTACTTACCTTCTGGAGCACCTATATATTTACCTACTTACTGGCCTGTATACCTACCTGCCTACTTTGGATAGGTTACATACCTACCTACTGTAGGGAATGATATACCCACCTCCCTACTGTGGGGGGCTATATGAGCTACCATCGAGGGTACCTAAATACCGAGCTACCTACTAATAGGACCTATATACCTACCTACCAGGGGACCATATACCCACCTACCTAGTAAGGGGGACCTATATAACAACCTACCTCCTTGGGGACCAATATGTCTGCCTACCTACTTGGGGGTGTCTATATACTTCTCTGCCTAATGGGGGCCTATTTAGGAATGATGGGTGACTACACATCCTCCACAGCAGTCACCCAGGTTTCCTATAATAGAAAAAAAGGTTGCTTTGGGGGATGGAGCTTCACTATGCTTTCCTATAGAGGCCCCCTTTAGGAAGAGAGGTAAAAAGACCCCCCCCCCCCCCCCCCCCCGTAGGTAGGTATATAGGTCCATTTGTTAGGTAGGTATATAACTGCTGGAAAAGTGAGGATTCCAAAATGTTTGTGTGGTAAATTCTGCTGGGATGAGTTGGGGACAGGAGAAGTCATCATGGTGGTCTGGACAAGAAAAAGGAAAGTGAATGACTCATCAGAGAATACGTCACCTGTGAGGCACTGGATGTAACTGCAGTATAATCACTCATACTTCTGCAGAGCAACTGTGTACTATTGATAGTCACATGTGCTGGTCGCATTTGGTCATCGTCTGGCAGTATTATTTGGTTCTATATATAGTATATGGTATATTTGCTACATGCAATATGTGGAAAATTACTGACAGGAACATATACATAGTTACATAGTTAGTAGGTTGAAAGAAGACACATGTCCATCGAGTTCAATACATGCCACAGTTTATGACGTGGTGTGAAAAATGCTGTGTGAACCCAGCTCTAATGAAAAAAACGTCAGCTGTGAGTCATTGGATGTAACTGGAGTGCAATCACACATGAGTCTACAGAGCGACTGTGTGCAACTAATAGTCACATATGGTGGTTGTATTTGGTCATGGTCTGGCATGTATGCACACATACATACATTATGGGAGACATGTATGATCGGAGTTTGCGCCTGTTTTCAGGCGTATACTGCGCCTCACAGTGCCGGCTCCGCTGTCGGACGCTGTAATGCGCTGTTAGGCGCAACCTTCGCCACTTTTTAATGCGCCTAACATGAAGGGGCGTTCTGTGGGCGTTCTGGGGCGGGACGCGGCACATTGAAAAATCCGAGGCATGCATGATTGCGGGTCAGCAAAGTGACGCGCATTACAGCGCCTTACAGCTCTGACAGGCAGACCTAGTTTAATGTGGTCTATCTGAGCGGAGAAGTCGAAGTGGAGCGCGGAATTCTTTTAATGTGCTATAGTTCTACACTTACAGCATTACACTACTAAAATAAATAATTTGTCAAGAAGAATTCATAATTAAGCAAGAAATCCTGCTTGGCGGACCACAGGTCCCAGCAACACCTGTGCTGTGCTGCCTTTTGTTGTATATACTGAATTGCATTAAAGTTAAAAGCAGCCCAAATACATCTAAAATTGTTGTTATGAAAAATGTTTAATAAAACATCTGTACAACATCAGCAGTGGCTTATTTGATGTTAAATTAGTGTAATTTTTACAGACTTTGGAATACATTTTAATAGTGGAGAATTTTTTGGGAGGAGATAATATATATATTGGCATTAATAAAATTTACTAATACATTGATTTCATTGTCAGAGCATTTGGATATGTCTGTTTATTAAGTAATTCATTTCAATGACCAATCCATTTTATGCTTGTGGTGGTGTAAGGCTCTGTTCCCCAGGATTATTTCAGGGAGAATTTGCGGACGCAAATCCGTCCTGAAATACATTTCAAATATGTGTCACAAAGTGTGGCGTCGGAAATACATTCCCCATTATTTACTATGGGGTTATCCCGACGAGAATACGCCCGGGACTTGTTTTTCCGAGCTCAATACGGACTGATTCTCTTCGGGATAACCCCATAGTAAATAATGTGGAATGTATTTCCGACGCAAAATACGTGCCACACTTTGTGACACGTTTTTGACATGTATTTCAGGACGGATTTGCGTCCACAAATTCGCCCTGAAATAATCCGGGTGAACAGAGCCTTACACCAGTACAAGAATAAAATGGATTTGTCATTTAAATGAAGTAATTAATAAACAAACATAGCAAAGTGCTATAAAAATGAAATCAATGTACTAGTAAATTTTATCCAATAAAATTAATGGCAATATTATTATTATTATTATTATTATTTATTTTAGAGCGCCATTAATCCAGGGCGCTGTTCATTTAAGTGGAATTACATACATAACAAATGTTGAACAAATACAATGGTGACAAAAATGACTAGTAACTGAAACAGAGAGGAAAGAGGACCCTGCCCGCGAGGGCTTACAATCTACAAGGAAGAAGGGGAGAGACAGAAGGTGTGGGGCAGACATGCTTGCGGGCCGGTGTAGTGGTGGTGGGGTTAGTGTGGGTTGTAGGCTATCCTGAAGAGATGGGTTTTCAGGTTGCTTTGAAACTGGTGAAAGTTGGGGAGAGTCTGATGTTTTGGGTTAAGCAGAGTGTGGGTGAAGCACGGGAGAAGTCTTGGAGATGGTTATGTGAGGAGCTGATGAGAGGGGAGCAGAGGAGAAGGTCCTGTGAGGAGCGGAGATTGCGTGAGGGGAGGTATCTGGAAATTAGGGTAGAGATGTATGGAGGGGAGAGGTTATGAAAAAAGTCTCCACTATAAAATGTATTCCAGTCCGTGAAAATGACACTAATTTTACATCAAATAAGCCAATGATGATGTAGTACAGATGTTTTATTAACCCCTTACCGCCGGAGCCAATTTTGGCCTCTCTGACAGAGCCCCATTTTTGAAATCTGTCATGTGTCACTTTATGTGAGAATAACTTTTTGACACTTTAACCTATCCATCTGAATCAGAGACTCTTTTCTCGGGATACATTGTGCTTTCAGATAGTAAGAAATTTTGCTACAAAAAATGCTAGTTTATGTGTGAAAAATATCAAAGTATCGTGAAAAATTTGAAAAATTTACCAATTTCAAACTTCAAAAATTTCTTGCATGTAAGACAGATAGATATTCCACTCAAAATAGTTTATAAACTAGCATCTACCATATGTCTGCTGTAGTTTGGCATCATTTTTTTAAATCTTTTTTTTTTTTTTTTACGACATTAGAGGGCCTTAAAAATTTAGTAGTAATTTTCAAATTTTCAAGAAATTTGCAATATACATTTTTTAGGGACCGTCTAGTTCTAACGTGACTTTGATTGACCTGTATGTTAGATACCCCCATAAATGACCTCATCTAAGAAATACACCCCTTGAAGTATTCAAAACCGCATTTAGGAAGTTTATTAACCATTAGGTGTTTCACAGGAATTAAAGCAAAGTGTAAGTGAAATTTCAAAATTTCACTTTTTTTTGCAAATTTTCAATTTTTATACATTATTCACAAGAATACGGTAAATGTGATCAGGGAAACGCAACTTAATATTGATTCCCCAGATTCTGCTGTTTTCAGAGATATCCCGTATGTGGCCCTAGTGCATTATTTGGCTCAACCACAAGCCCCAGAATAGGAGGAGCACCTACCAGACTCTGGGGTCTCATTTTCATTACGATTTTATTTAGGGGCCATTTCAGGTTTGCGGACACCCTAAGGTGCTAAAACTTAATAAATGCCCTAAAAATACCCCCAAATTGGAAACTACACCCCTTAAGGAAATTTACAGGGGTGTAGTGAGTTGTTGACCCCACAGGTGTTTCACAAAATTTTTTAGCGTTAGGCTGTGAAAATGAAATACTTTTTTTTTTTCCAATAATCTGCAATTTTAGCTGAAAATGTCTTTTAATTTTTACAAGGCATCCTGGTAAAAATAGACCCAAAACTTTTTTACGCAATTTTTTCCAAGTTCGGCAATACATGTGGGTGTAAACTGCTGTGTGGGCGCATGGCAGGGCGTATAAGGGAGAGAGTGCTATTTTGCTTTTGGAGCGCAGATTTTGGTGGGACCATGTCGCATTTACAAAAGCCCCCAAAGTACCAGAACAGGTGAAACCTTCCAGAAGCCGCCCATTTTGGATTCAGCACGCCTCATAGATTCATCTAGGGGTGTTTTGTGCATTTTGGGTGCAAGGTGTTACAAATTTTTTATTTTTTGCATTGGGCTATGAAAATGAGGGGAAAACGCAGTTCCACCATTGTTTTTTGGGCTTCAATTTTACAACGTTCGCCGTGCAGTATAAATGATAGGATATCTTTACTACGGGGGTCGGTACCATTGCAATGATTATAGATTTTATATAGTTTTTTTTATGTTTTATTACTTTTACACAATAGAAATAGGTCTATAAAAAATTGCATTTTTATGTTGTCTGTTCTGATAGCCATAACATTTTCAGTTTTCTGTATACGGAGCTGATTATGGCTTGTTTTTTGTGGGATGAGTTGACGTTTTTATTAGTACCATTATGGGGGGGGCATATGCCGCTTTGATCACTTTTTTTAAGGTTTTTGTGAGGCATTTTGAACAAAATACAACATTCCTGGTAGTGTTTTTTATTTTTATTTTTCACAGCGGTCACCGTGCAGTATAGCTGACATGCTAGTATTACTCAGCAGGTCGATACGATTACAGAGATACCCAATTTGTATTTTTTTATGTTTTACTGCTTTTTTTATTTTTTTTTTATTTTCAAAAAAGCTTTATTAAGACAATGCAGAAAAAAGACAACAGTAATATGCCAGTTGAAAGTGTACAATCTAAGAAGAAATAAAGTGTATCAGTAATCAGAATACATCATATGTCAATGAAGCATGAAGGTTAAAGATACATTAAGCTGTCCATCTGGAATCGCAGCTAGCTACGATCAGGAGTATAGCTAATGGAATCGCAGTCCTGTGAAACACTCATAGCATGCCGATGGAGGTACTGGTGTTAAATACTGTTGATATCTCTTTTTATATAAAAACAGTAACAACAAAGAAAGAAATAAGTCAACAAGAGGTATTAAATACATCGGATTATCAATGCATCTATTGTTATATGCGTCAGCCGAGTGGAGCTACAGGGTGCACCAATCCGCCGTATAGCGAGGTAGTATAGTCAATCCCAAGGAGAGCCGATCCCAGTTTACTATCAAGAGGCATATGTCAGGTCACAGACCTAATTCCCCAGGATCCTAAGCGTGACCCACATCCGCCCTCCTAAACGCGTCAGACCCCGTGAATACCACCCAATCCTCCCAGCTCTTCACAAATCGATCTAATGTCTGCTCCACACCCGCCCTTATTTCCTCCATGCGCTGCAGGTATAAAATCTCCTTAAACCATTCAGCCATCGTGGGAATCTGTGTCGAGCGCCACTTCCTGGGAATCAAGGATTTAGCTGCTGCGAGCAGAAATATTAGCAGGTTTCCCTTTAAAGATCTTAAGCTTAAAGGTAGGATGTAGAGCAAAATAACTTTGGGGGAGTTCTGTAGTGATACACCTGTTATCGTCTGAATCAGATCGATAACCTTTTCCCAGAACGGCTGAATGGCCTCACAGCCCCACCATATGTGGGTCATCTTTCCAGTCTTCCTTCCACATCTCCAACAGGAGTCCGGCACTCCCGGGTTGATTGCATGAAGCAACTTCGGAACTCTTATACCGCGAGATAGCACTTTTGTTTTGAGTTCTTGTATCCTACAAGAGACTGAGGCCTTATTAGACAATAAACAAGCTTTTAACCATTCCTCCTCGGTAATAGTGCAGTTTAGTTCCTGTTCCCAATTAAGTTGGAACAGTGGGCGGCTATTGGGATTGCTTTAAAATCATCATATTGTACAGAGCGGAGATCAGGTGAAATGGCTGCTTAACTCTGGAGCATAACTGCTCAAAACAATTTAAAGTTTTCGAGTTAACTCTAGCCTAGCTTTGTTAGTGGACAAAGTATGCTGTAGCTGTTGGAATTGCAGCCAAGTATTTGGGGACCAAATAGGTGTCGCAAAGCACTCATCGTATGATTTAAAGGACGACCCGGGTCACGAAATCTTTGATGCGTAGCCGCTTCTGTTTGTCACCATCGCTATATAGCAGGCAATTTGGGGAGATGTGGATCCCCGGGATCCCCCCGATTGGTTTCAGTGGACCCCCCGATGAATACAGCCCATGAGACGGAACACAGGCAGCGTAATCTGGGTAACTAAAGGCATCTCAGATAATTTAAAGCCTGGCATGAGGTGGCTCAGCCAAGGTAGGGTGGAGAGCATCCTCCCGCATATCCGCTCCTCAATCTGAACCCATTTTTTAGATGTGGTGGCGTAGAACCAGTCTACTACTCTAGTGGCAGTAGCCGCCTGGTAATATAATTTAAAGTCTGGTAGCGCTAAGCCCCCTTTTTCCTTTTTCCTTGTCAGGACATCTCTTGCTACCCTCGGTCTCTTGTTATCCCACACAAAGCGCCGTATGCATCCATTCAGGTCCTAGAAGAATGAGTTGGGTAACCTAATCGGTACGGTCTGGAATAAGTTTTAGCAGGCAGGGCAGGATATTCATTTTGACAATTTATCCTTCCTATCCACGAAAAGTTCTCTTCTCCCATCTAGCCAAATCCCCTTTAATACGTGTCAGCAAGGGAGCAAATTTTAAGTCAAAAGTTCTCTTATAGTTGCTTGCAATCTGAACCCCTAAATAAGTGAACGATTCACCCACCCATCGAAAGGGATACTGGGTCTCCAAAGAGGCTACTACTTGGGGGTGCAAGGGTAATATTTAGCGCCTTTGCTCTTTGAAAAATTTTCACCTTAAAATTGCTAAGTTTTCCAGATATAGGGATCCATCAGGGGGCGCAGCGATTTTCTCAGGTTCCGTGATATATAATAGCGATCATCCGAAAATGCTGCGCACTTATGTTTATCAGTACCCACTTTGATACCCTTAATCTCCCCTAACCCCTGATGGACTGCAGGGAGGAAATTCCATGGAGACCACATAGAGGAGGAGGAAAGGGGACATCCTGCTTCGTGCCATTGTTAATACAGAACGGATCAGACAGGGCCCATTGATTTTAATCTGCGCCATTGGCGATTTGTATAGAGCAAATATTTTTTGGAGCTTTTTGTGCCCAGACCAAGTGCGACAGGGGGCCCATCTCATAAATTGCCAATCTACCCTGTCGAACGCTTTTTCCGCGTCAAGCGGGAAAATAGCATTGCGGGGGTGTGTGATCCTGCACATGGTGGATAAGGGGAGAACGACTTCAAAGTGTTGTCTCACGCCTCTCTTCCACCGAACCCTACCTGATCAGTGTTTATTAAGTCCCGGCCCGATAGTGTTTAATCTGAGCGCTAGTAATTTTGCGTACAATTTAGTGTCTACGTTTAGCAGCGATATGGGTCTATAACTGGGACATGCCAAGGGGTCCTTCCCGGGTTTCAGGATCATGGTGATATGAGCCTGCAGAAAGGCGGGGGGAACGGCTGTGTAGGCGACACCGTGTTGAAAGAGGCCAGCATTGGCTCTGACAGTTTATCCTTTAGGAGTTTATAGAATTTAGCTGTAAAACCATCGGGCCTGGGCTTTTTCCCCAGGGTAATGCTGAGATTGCCTCGACTAACTTATTTTGTGTAAATGGATCCTCCAGCGCCTTAGTTGATTTGGGTCAATTTCCGGAGGGAGCCGAGGTCGAAATGCATCCCGGTCATCCTGCGAAGGGGTATTTACCTCGAGCAGAGACAGTCGGAGGAGGTTATAGAGGGGTTTATAGTGATCATGGAAGCTATTCGTATGTCCGATGTTTTAAAGAAACGATTCTCCTTGTTTGGTTTTAATAGCTGGGACGTATAGGGAGGCTCTTTTGTCCCTCAGGGCTCTTGCTAGTAACCTGCTCGGTCTGTTCCCCCAGATATAGTATGAACCCGCGCAAAGCTGCCTGTATCTCGCATTCTTTTTCTCTAGTAGCCTGAGGATCTCATGCTTGGTGGCATTTAGTTCCTGGGGGGGTAGTCTCTGCCAAGGTGCTTTTAGAGCCGTTCCAGCTGTGTAAGTTTTGTCAGCAGGAGGGAAAGTTTCGCCGCTGCCCCTCTTTAACCTTGCCCCATGCGAAATTTTAAAACCCACGAAGCGTACTTTTAGCGCTTCCCACTTAAGCTGCGGCGAAGTAGGATCTGTGGAGTGGTTGCTCAGGAAGTGCTCAAGTGTCTGGTTTTAAATCTGCCAGGCAAACTGAGTCGTTAAGAAGAGACTCGTTAAGCCGCCGTTAAATTTTTTTTGTAGTACTATCCGGTAGGCTCATCCCACAGTGACTGGGGCATGATCGGATAACAGAATGTTTCCAATTGATGTGTACCTAATATTGGGGAGAAGGACATGTTGCACCCAGATATAGTCCAACCTACTGTATCTAGCGATGTTTTACTGCTTTTACACAATAAAAACACTTTTATTCAAAAAGGAAAAACGTTTTTGCATCGCCATAGTCTGAGAGCCATAATTTTTTTATTTTTCTGTGTACGGAGCTGTGAAGGGGCTTATTTTTTGCGGGATGAGTTGACATTTTTATAGGTATCATTTTTGGGGGGACAAGGCTTTTTGATCAGTTTTAAATCTGTTTTTTGGAAAGCAGAGTAAAGAAAATACTACATTCCCAGTAGTGTTTTTTATTTTTATTTTTAACAGCGCTCACCGTGCAGTATCCATGACCAGTTAGCTTTACTCTCTGGGTCGATACGATTATGGCGATACCCTATTTATATAGTTTTTTTTAATTTGGTAGCACTGTAAAAAAAAAAAAAAAGTGTTTTTATTGTGTTAAATAATATTTATTCATCGCTGTCTTCTGAGAGCCATAACTTTTTTATTTTTCCATATACAGAGACGTGTGAGGACTTTTTTTTTTGCGGGATGAACTGAAGTTTTACTTGGTACAATTTTGGCATTTATATGAGTTTTTGATCGCTTTTTATTCCATTTTATGTGCTGCAGGATGTACAAAAATCGCAATTCTGTGACTGTTTCTTGTTTTTGTTTTTTACGGCGTTCACCGTATGGGTTAATTAACATGACAGATTTATAGGGTGGGTCGTTACGCACGCGGCGATACCAAATTTGGGTACTTTATTTATTTTTATCTTTTTTGGGCGATTGCCGTTTGTAAAGGGGAAAAGGGCAGTGTACATGGTTTAATTTTATTTTTTGTATTTGTGTTTTACTATTTTACTTTTTTTTTTTACTTTTTCACATTTTTTTACTTTTCCCCAGTGAGGATTTGTAACAGCAAATCCTCACTGGGGAACAGCAATCATTAGATTGCTGTTTGAAGAGGCGATATGTGCACAGCGTTACTGCTGTCCAGAGGTCGCCATGGCAACTAGTGACACCATGCCCACAATGCATTGTGGGCATGGTGATGTCACCAGACTACCCTGATGCTTTCAGAAAGTATCCGGGGAGTCTGGTAGGAGACGGGCGAGCGGCATCTCCGCCGCTTGCGTCGCCGATCGTAGGCAGAGGGAGCTCACTCCTCCTGCCTGCGCCTTCATTATTGCGGCCATGACAGGCTGCGATAAAAGAACTTTTTTCACCCCCGCGGGGCCAGGGGGGGTCACTTTTTCCCGGGCCCGGGGGGGATGGGGATTTAAGCCAGCCCGGTTTTTTTTTAATTTTTTACTTCCCCCCCGCGATCGCCAAGGGGGTTTTGCATACGCCAAAAAACGGGAAGGGGTTAAAAAAATTTGCATACCAACAAATTTTTGTTTTAAATTTGGGGTTTCTTTTCCCCCCAAAACTTTTAATTTTACATATACAACAAAAGGCACACACACAGGTGTTTTCTGTGACCTTGGTCCCCAACAGGGTTTTTTATTCACTTTCATGCTTAATGATTTTTTCCTTGATTTCCACCTGTCCTTAAAAATAAACGTTTAAAGGGGCATTCCCTTTTGCGCCTAATTCCTTATGCGCCTCACCCCCAGGGGGCTCCCGTAATTTTTCAACCAATTTTTTTGAGCCCACTTCGGGCGCCAAAATAAAACCCGGGCCAAACTTTCCCCCACGAAAAAAAACATGAAAAAGGGTACCTCGACCACCGATCTTTATACATGTCGCCCTTTGGTTTGTGTTATATTTTATAAATATAAAAAAGAAAAAAAAAAAATAAAAAAGCCAAAAAAAGCCATGACCCCAAAAACAACCACCATAGTTACCCATTAGTTTTACACAGTCCTCTGTAGACTCATAAAAAGGGGGAAATTTCACGCAATGAAACATATAGTGGGAATTTTTTTTTGTTTAAAAAAAACAAAGGGTATATTTGTTAAAAAGGGGCTACCTACAAATTGGGGGAAAATTTCATTTTTTTGTTTACATAAAAAAAAAATCCTCGGGCAAAAATACTGTGTGAGCCAGGCCCTACTGAGCAAAATGTAACACAAAGGGTCCATGCCCCCTGGATGTTTTTTGGGCCTAGCATTGTCCCCTGCCAATCAATCCAAAGGGAAACAAAACAAGAAAATATGTTTCTGCCAAGGATGGATTCATACCAAAACTGTTGAGACGCCTTTTCCCCATAAAGAGTGGCCCAGAAAAATTTCCACAAAAACATTCTCCAAAACCCTTTAAAAGTTTTCCACCACAAGCTTCTGTTCCCTTCCCCGCAACGGTTGCAAGGTGTTTTTTTCTCTGATGTTTCTTGCCTGACCCTCCAATGTCCCATTTATTCCAAAGAAGCAAAAAACAAAAAAATTATCGAAGAACCAAAAACCCTTTGGCTAAAACAGCAGATATCCAATTTTGATACTGCTGTTAAAAAATGAAGGCCCCTTTTTTCCCCCACTATAATATTCCCCTTTGGGTTTTTTTTAGTGGTGGGGCTCCCACTGGCAGTTTTGGGTTTTAGCCCCCACACACCTTCATAGGGTGACCCTTTTTTCTTCCCAAAAATTTAAAGGGACATGGTTCTCCATATTTCCACATTTGAAATTTTTTTCCCTTTTACAAAATCATCACCCGAAAATTTTTACAAACTGGCCCGTTTTTAAAAAATATTGCCAACCCTCCCGAAAGCCAATTCTCAAACCCTTTTTTTCAAGCTGATAAATCCCCCTCTTTACCCATGACAGCAATTTAAGGGGTATTTGTAGACAGTCTATCCCCACCCCCATATAACCACCAAAACCAAACACAAAAACAGACTTTTCTTCCCTGAAACTTCCCCACTACCATCCCTCATAAAGTGGGTTAAAAATAATGTGACTCAACTGTAAAATTTAAAAATGTTCATTTTGACCTGTGTCAAAACATTTTGATAGATGACTTTAAACAGGAATTTTCCCTTTAAAAAGGGAAATTTTTGTTTTTTTTTTATTATATGTGGGAATAAATTTTATGTGTGTATTTTTTATACAAAGTTTTTTATGCATTGGCATTTTTTCTTTCACCGTTTTTCCCCCCCTGATTACCTTACCTTCCGGTTTTACCCTCAACCCCCTCAGAAACCAAACATGGGCCCTTGGTATGCAGAGAGGAAGGGAAAGGAAGTTTTTTAGTCCTTTTTTGTTCTAAAAAAATAACAAATTTACATATAATTCACTTTCCCTTCCTCAACCATTGTATCCCATGAGGATATCAAATGCATTTTTTCAGCGGGAAAGGGGAAAATGGTAAGTTTAAAAGCCACCTTTATCCAACTTTTCTGGGGAAAGGGAAAATTTTTTTCCCGTTTTTTTTTTTAAAGTTGGAAAGAACCCAGCCATTTTTATTGGGAAAAAACTATTTAAAAGGTTTTTTTGGGAAACTTTCCCTTTTCCAAAATCCAATTGTAAAAAGGGATGAAAAAAGAAGCACAGGGCAAACCCAAAATCTGGCGAGAGGGACCTGAGGGGTCAAAAAGAGGATCTTTGGCTGAACCAGCCTTTTGGCCAGTTAAAAAAGGGGGTTTAAAAAAAAAACCCCCCTTTTTTTTAAAAAACCCCAGCTATTTAGCAGTTTTTTGCCAAGGAAGCAGCATTCCCGGGGGCCCGGTTTGGGAAAAATTTTCCACTCAACCCTTAAATTTTTAAGTAGGGCTTGGGAAAAAGGGGTTGGGTTTAATTTTTTAAATTTCATATATTTTAATCCCCTTCACCATCATAAAATTTTGGCCCCACAAATAATTACTTTTCATGGGGTAACGTAATTAATCAAGGGGCAAAACCGCTATAGAAACTATTGTTGACACCTTGCTGGGTCAACCCAAAACCCCTAAGGGTTTAAAACAATTTAATTTACCAGGGTTATCATCTGTGTGAGAGTGTTTTTTTTCCCCTTTTAAAGCAAAAAATACTCCCCCTATTTCAAGGAAACTGTTTTTTTTCCCAAATAGTGGGTTTTAAAAGAAAATTTTTCACAAAAATCAAAACTGCAAAGGCAATTTAGAACAATTTTTTTGTAAAGTGGTTTTAGGGCCTTCATTGGGAATTTTAATAAAAATGGGTCATAAGTTTTGGAACATTTGTGGGGAAAAAAAAGTCCCAAACCCCCCCGGAAAAAGCTCTGCTACTAATCCCCTTTTCTCCCCCAAACCGGGGCCCGGGGAAAGGATCGCTTCCTTACTTTGAGAACGGGGAGACCCCCGGGCCACAACCCTTTTAGCCCGGGCCATCTTCTTCGCGCCCCCCGGGGCCCGAAAACAAAAAATTTCCGGGGGCCCCACAGCAGAAGAAACTCCCCCGCACCGGCGACAAAAAAACTCACCCAAGACCCCCTCTTCCAGTGGCTCAGACGGACCGTTAACTAAAAAGCTCATCCGAACACCACCGGCTCCCGCCCACTCCTCCCCCACGGCTGCCGCTGCCTTCACTTCCCCCCCGGCCCTGAAGGGCGGGGCCAAAAGGCCCTTTGGAACCCCCGGTTTTTATCCCCCGGGGACCTTAAATTTCCATGAGCCCCCCTTTCTGTTTGCGGCCCGCGGACCGGAAACCGCGGGGAAACCCTTTCCCCCCCCGCGGCTCCCCGCCCCGCTGCATTTGCCGGGGTCGCCCCATTTATTTCCCCGCCCAAAATGAACCTAGCCCAAAAGGGGGGAAGCCCGCCCGCAGACCGGGCATTTCCCCCTCCCCCCAAGTCCCGCACCTGGGACACCGGCGGCCCGGGTGAACTGCCTGCTTCCCGCGGTGGGTCAGAGTTTAAAACCCCCTAGTTTCCAACCTGGGTCCTGGCTCTCTAACGGGGGGGTGACAGGGCCCCGTTTCCCCCTTTAGTCCCCCCGGAAATTTGCACCACCCTGGGACTAGTAGCTACCTGCAACCCCCCCACCCAGGATCCCCCCCTTTTGGGGGGAAAAGATCCCCTTCACCCACCGGAGCCCCCCTTTTCCCCCCGGGGCATAACACTACATGCATCACGTTGCCCCCCCCAAATTTTTCCCCAACTGGGAACCCCACGGGGGAAACCCGACCAATTTCTTTTAATCCCCCAAAACAAAACCAAGCAGGAGGGGGGCTTTTTGGGGGGTCCCGTCGCCTTCCCCCCCGCGGGTTTTGGGATGCATCCCAAGAGTACTCCACGGCCCTTTTTTTTAGGGCCCCCTCCTCGGGGTTCCCCCCCCAAAACCCCCTCCGCCCAAAGATGGGTCCCCGAATTCCTCATGGGTTTTCCCCCTCCGGTCCCCCCCCACCCCCTCCGCCGAAAAGCCCCGCATGTTCTGACTATCTTTAACTATTTTTTAAAACTGGAAACCCCGGGGTTTTTCAAACCCTATCTCTGAGGTGAAAAGGCCTGTAGGCGGGAAAAATTTTGTTTGCTTTCGGCAAAACTCACACATCTTTCAGAAAAGGGGGGACGCCCTTGACGAGGGCCATGCTGAACCCACAAGTACTTACGCCCCCATCCAGCCTTGTCGCCCAAGCATCAGTAGTGCGCGATCTAGGTTCCTCATGTTTTAGGGGCCCGGATAATAGGGGGCGCCGGAACAACATCCGGTTCGGGGGCGGGCCCGAAATGTTTGACGACACATTCCCCAGTCCCGACGTCCATCTTTTCAAAAAAATTTTCCTGGGCGAGCCTCCCTCCCCCCCCCCATCAAGGGTTTGATAGGGCCCATAGAGCCCCCCCGCCAAAGGCCTCCCCCCTCCCCCAAGGGAGGGGTGTTTCCCCTTTGTCTGTTTGGTTTTCCCTGGGTTTCGGGCCCATTTAAAAAGGGTAAAAACAAAAAAAAGTTTAATGGGGCTTAGAAGGGGAACCCTGGGTTTTTCCAAAAAGGGGGGACCTCTTGGGGGGCCCCCGGAAAAAAAAGGGGAGGCAGATTCCAAAAAATTTGTTTCAAAAAGGGGGCCCCTGGTTTTGTGGGGTCACCCCTACAGAAAAAGGCGCCCTTTTAAAACCACTGCCTCATCCTACGGGGCACCAAATTCCGAAAAAATTGGGAAATTTCCCTTCCGCCCCCCTACCCCTTTAAAGATGGCGTGTGGTCATCCTCAAAACCCCAAAGAGGGAAAATGCAAAACCCTTTTGTGACGCTCTGCAGAAAACCCGGGGCCCCCCCAGCTTCTGGAATTTTGGGCTTGGGGTATCCTCTCTACTCCCCCCCTGCCATCTTAGCGGGCCCGTCATCGCAGAAAAGGAAAGGGCCCCCCACTGGGGGGACCCCATTTGGGCCCCAGACTTCCACATACCCACATCGCTAGTTTTGGGGTCCGGGGACTTTGTGCTCTTTTAAATAAACCCTGCCCTTTTTTCCCCTAGCTGGGTGTTGGTTATAATTTTCTCCCCCCCTCTGGGAGCTGACTTTCCCAAATTTCCCATTCGGTTTGGGGCCCCGTTCGGGCGGCCCCCGGGGTTGCGGAAAGCAGCCCCATCCCCCGCTAAATTGACTCCCAAATTGGTCATATTTCTTTTAGGGGCTTGGTTCCCACCACTTTTTCTCCCTTTGGGGGCCAATTTCTTCTCACTCACATGTTCTTTTTTCTGTTCCTCTTGACCTAGTGACTCGTTTTACTTTTTGTTCTTATCTATTTTCCCTGCTTTTTAGAAGTTCCGCCAAATTTTGGGGAAAAGCGCATATGGGGTTATTTTAAAACAGGAGGGCCCAGGTTTTCCCAGTGGGCCGGGAAAGGGCCCCTTTTTTGGGGCTTTTTGGCTCTCCCTTTCCCCCTTTTA
Source organism: Phyllomedusa bahiana (assembly GCA_025379985.1). Lineage (NCBI taxonomy): Eukaryota > Metazoa > Chordata > Amphibia > Anura > Hylidae > Phyllomedusa > Phyllomedusa bahiana. The sequence goes on from JAODAL010003494.1 coordinate 80,760, forward strand.
AAAAGGACCACTTTGGACCCCTCCCCCTTTTCCCCTCTCCCCCAAACCCCTTAAATTTTCCCTTGTAAAAACCCGGTCTTTTTTTTTTTGGGTTACCTTTTTTGGTGAAATATTTGGGTCTAAAAAAACACAGTTTTTGTGAAAACCTTTCTTTTTTGTTGGTGTTCCCCCCGTCCCCGTGGTCCTGTTCCCCCCCTTGTTGAAATAAATTTCCCCTTTTTATCCTCACCATGGTTCCCCCCGTTACCCCTCAAGCGAAGGGCTTAAACTCTGATGTAAACGGGGCCTTTTCTTTTTGCGGGAGCTACACTCTCTGAAGGCGGGCATTGCCCTTTGTCCCCCAAAAGACCCCCTTTGACCCCGTGGGTCCTTTAATTTCGCTAAGGCAAACCTTCCCCGTTGGGTTATTCCCCCCTCCAGGGTCCGAAGAAAGGGTGGGAAACAAAAAATCCTATCGGAAACCTGCCCTTTCCTGGGCACAAGCTCGGGAAATAGATCCCCCCGGGGGCTTTGTTATCCCCAATTAAACTTGTATCTCCTCCCCAAATCGTTGGCACCGTCAAAGGGGCCCCCAACTCATCGCAAATCCGTTTCCTTTCACGTGTCCTAAACAAACTATCCAGGCTCCCCCCTGGGGCCCCACCCTGGGGGGGGACTTCAACCTGGTGTTTTCCCCGACCAGAAAGACATCCCTGCGGGGTAACCCCCCTCAAGGGCCTCGATGCAGGTTTTCCACAGAGTTTCGTAAATTAATTAAAAAAAAGGTCTCATACCGTGGGGATTAACCATCCAACTGATCGGTCCTTCACCTTTCTAACCCCCCCCCCACCAAAACCACTCTCGCGGACTCCTCTATGGCAACATCCCCACATTGCTTGGGTTTGGAAACCCCAAAAAGGCCCCCATGCCCTGTTTCTCTCCACCCTAAAGGGCCGGGAACCCCGAACCCTTCGCCACTGGCGGATAACGACTCATCAAAAAACCGGCACTGAGAGAGGGATCCGCAAACCCCTTTTCCACTTTTTTTTAAAAGAAGAGGGGGTCAGTGGGTTTTCATGTCCACCTATGGGGGGGCCCAAAGGGGTCCTCAGAGGAACCGCATCCCGGGGGGGCCGGGTTGAAGGGGACTGAAGGAGCAGGCTAGATCCCTTCATCTCCCCCTTGTCCTTGCACCCCGCAATGTTCCCAGGCCGAACACGCACTCTACTCTCTATCGTTGAACAAATTCCCGCCTTAAATTTACCCTTTTGGGAAGGTTGAGCGGCTGCTCCTTTTTTCTAAACAGAAATTCTATGAATTGGCAAAAAAGCCCATACCCTCCTGCCCGGCACTAGGGGGAAAAGGGGTTTAAATTTCCCCACCCCCAAGTTTTAAAGGGGTCCCGATGGTCCCGACATATAAAACCAAAAAAATATGGGGCCCCTTTTTCCGTCAGTTCTTTTCTACTGTACCGGGGGCCCAGGGACCCCCGAGTATCTATGCAGACCCCGGCCAGGATGGGAGCTTCTTGACTCCTGCTCCTCCCTAAGCCCCTGGGGAACCCGCAAGGTACTCAACTCCCCCTTGTTGGACGAACTCGGGGGTAAAATAAAAAACTCCCCAATGGCAAGGCCCGATCCAGCGGATTCCCCTTTTGTACTACAAAAGTTTTCTCAGGGGTTTGCCCCCTCCATGCTCCCTTGTACAATAGCTTCCTACACGGCTCCCCCCTCCTGGGGGAAAAGTCTCATTCCTATTCACTCTTTCCCCAGCCAGGAAGGACCGGCAGAATGTGTAACACGACCAAAAAGCCCTTCTAATTCTGACAAAAATTTTTTTAAAATCCCGGCCAACCGTCTGAAACCCTTTTGGGTCCCGGAATGGTCCATAAAGGATCAGGGAGGGTTTGTCCTGTCCGGCAAGGCCGGGGTAAAACCAGACAGGCCATAAACCTTTTTGAAGTTGCCAAAAAGAAGCCCTTTTCTTTTGCCTTGAGCGGAAAAGGCCTTTGACCGCTCTTGGCCTTTTCTGTTTCAACCTTAAAAACTTTTGGTTTTTTCTGGTAACTTTTACAGGGGACAGAGGGCCTATCCCCTTTCCCGGCCCTGTAAATTGCCTCACGAGACTTCCCCCCCTTTCGAACTCAAGGACGCGCCAGGGCTGCCCCCCCTCCCTTACCTTCATACTGGATGGAGCCCCTTGCCCAAATTAGGCTTGACCTTCCACTCGGGGTTCGCTTAGAGACAAAATTCAAAATCTCCCCTTTGCAGCATGTTTTTTTTGGCCTGACCCCCGTTCCCCCCCTCAACTTGCACTTTTTTGGGGGAAAATTGGGGAGGGGTTTCGGGGCTTTAAAATTAACAGTCCCAAAAAAGAACCCCCCCTCAAATTCCCGCTGGGACCCCTTTGGGTGAACTCAGTCCCTTTCAAATTTCAAAAGGCAGCGACCCCCCTTAAATACCTTGGTGTCCATTTAGCAGGACTACAAATCTCTTTTTTGGAGCCAATTCCTTCCCTTTTTTTAAGATCGCTCCCCCTTTCTAAATGGCATTCCATGAGCTTATCCCTTCTAGGACGTATAGCCTCCGTCAAAATGACAATCCTACCCAACTTAGTGCACCTCTTTGGAACCCTCCCTGTGCCTATCCTGCTAAAAATCTTGAAATCCCTGCAAGCAGCGGTCTTCAAATTTATATGGGCACATGATCGTCACCGCATCGCTAGGGAAGTCCTGATGGCGAGCAGAAACAGGGGGGGGCTGGCTGCCCCGAACATCATGAAATACTACTGGGCGTCCGGCCTGCGGGTCATCCCAGCATGGGCCACACTATCCGCTTACACTAAATGGATGGAGATTGAGAAACTGTGGATGGTTCCATTTCATCCTAATATGTTCTTGTGGCATGCTAGGGAAGTCGCGTACTCCGGTCCCCTGTTAGGGCCCATGACCTTCACTAGGACGGTTTGGAGACACTGTCGGGACAAATTCCCTCTGGCCTCTAAGGCCTCCCCTATGTCTTCTTTCCTCTACACCTCCTTCCTGCCGACCAGCACGTCGGCCCCCTTTGTAGCCCCATGGCAACAAAGCAATTTGTTCAGATTTGCTGATATTGCTCATTTTCGCACCAGGGAACTCATTCCATTCGCGGAGCTCTGCAATACCTATGACCTCCCGCCTACGGCACAACTCTCCTACCTTCAAATAAAGCATCTTATGCAGACTCTTACAGGGGGCACGTCTCTCTCCAATCCTACTCCTTTCGAGAGGTTGTGCAAGTCGGGGTTGTCGTCTAAAGGGCTCATATCTAGTATTTACACTATACTCAACGATCCTCCTCCAGACTCAGATTCGTACCACCCGTATATGCACAAGTTGGAGACTTTCCTGGGTCGGAAGCTTCCATATCATGTTTGGCAGACCATATGGCACAGAGCGGCCGCCTCCTCGACTTGCACTACCTACAAGGAGAATCAATATAAGATCCTGATGCACTGGTACCACACCCCAGAGTTGCTTCATAAATTTAACCCAGCTGTCTCCAGTGCTTGCTGGAGGTGTGGTGCCATCCCGGTTGCTATGCCTCACATTTTCTGGGACTGCCCTAACATCCAACTATTTTGGGCACAGGTCAGCGGGGTCCTATCGGGTGTTTTTCACCAAGGAGTCTCAGTGGATCCTTCGGTCTTTCTTTTGAACATCCCATTGCCGGGTCTTTCTAAACACACTTCTAAGCTTCTCCTCCATATCCTCACTGCTGCCAAGTGCCTGATTTCCGCATTTTGGAAAAAACCGCACCCTCCGTCCTTACATGATTTGTACACGCGGATCTGCGAGGTGCAACGTGTGGAGCGACTCATGTCCCTTATCCATGACAAGCCTGAGGTCTACGAAGCCCTGTGGGAGCCTTGGCTTACCTACTGGGAACGGTTGCGCTCATAAAGCGCTTGCCCTTCCTATGAGAATAATCCCCCCATCCTCCTCTTCCCCCTTCTTCCCTACCCCCCCCGCCCCCCTGTGTCCAGTCTCGCACCCACCTACGTCTGTCCTGTATGTCTTTTGCCTCTCCTTTGGCACTAAGTTATTTGGCTTTGTCCGAACAGGTTGCCTTAGGCCTTGTTTTAATGGCCGTCACTGACGCTTATGTTTTGGTTTAATTTCACCTTTTATCATTGGACTTATGGTATATGTCGTTTAACAAACCTTCTTTTCCTGTAATTTTCCTTATGTAAAAAATTTTAATAAAAATACAGTTACAAAAAAAAAAAAAGAAGGAACAGCTTGAGCGAGATCGGCTACTGCACATGCACTGGTCTCCAGAGGTCCTGCCACTTGTTTGCCAACTCCTAGACATGGAGCACACCAGTAAGAGTTCTTGTCCATGCCATTTCTTGCCCGATATGCTACTACACGTAAAATGGGCATGGACATTATAGCATGGGGGAATGAAGATTTGGGGGCACTGCATCTAAACTTCAGAGGGCAATCAGGACTTCTGAGACAACTCTAATCCATGGTGTTTCTCCCTTGATTTGCTGTGGCGTGGCATAACAGACGAGACTTTGATGTACTCATCCATTCAGCAATGTGTATTGCCCTTTTGCTGATGTTGCAGTTCCAGCCATCACATTAGGGGTAAATTAAATGTTTAATAAATATAGCAGGCTAATTTTTAAGTTTATAATTTGGTATGTCATGCAAATGATATTATAAGTATCCCACTGGCCTTTGGCAGAAAAAAGGGTCCCCACCCCTACTGTACAAGGACAAGAAAGTCCTTAGTCGGTCTTATCTAATATACCAAGTTACAGTCTAGAGCTTCTTTTAGCTACTACAGCTGTATAACTTTTCATATCCATTTCTTTGCAATATTACCAATAAAAGATCAGTTTTAATATCCATTGCACAACTGTTTCGTAGTTCATGCTTTTCCCTTATTTCTTCTGAGGTCATTTATAAATTTGAGGGTGGTGCTTGTACCAATGTAGCAACCATTAACATGGCTGAAAGACCAGATTCAAACAAACGAAGAGGAAGTCCAGCTCAAGACCAGGTAGGTAGAAAATATGAAGATAGCCGCTATGATTAAGGAATAATTTTCCGAAACGCGTTAGCGCTTTCTTACTACAACTACATCATGGTTATGTCGACTCTGTTTTAATGCATTTGTAATAAAGTATATCTTCATATTTTCTACCTACCTAGTCTTGAGCTGGACTTCCTCTTCGTTTGTTTGGATTACCTGAGACTTGTTTCCAGTCTATCCGTGCACGTCCAGGGGTGGAACACTGACGGTGAGCTGGCATCCTTTTCGTTTTATATATTGAAAGACCAGATTAACACAATTTGTAGCATTTCAGTACATACTAGTTATCACAACACATTACATGTCAAGTTAACCTTTGCTACATCTGTATACCACTTCACAGAAATACACAAATCTCCTATCAAGAGCTGGATCTAATAAAAGAGAGCAAACATCACTGCCTATGGTTATCATTATTTATATACTCTTGAAATCCCCTGATGAATCCTGTTTTATCAATTGGGGGAAACGCGTCGGGATGAAAGGAGAGCGATGGAGGCTTAAATAAAGTCGTATATGAATGAGACAATTTTGTCACTTGTTGCCAGAATTTCTCTCCTAGTCATTGTGGTTTGAATAATCATGTATATGTACTGATTCCATATTGACCCAGCACTCTGAGAAAAAGTGTTATACAGATTTTAGGAGTTAAATTGTATGACTCCTTATGGTACTGTTAATCTGTATTATTTTATGTGAAGGTTACCCATGAAGTGTGCTGCCGTTTATCTGTATCTTTATATACAAAATCTTGACAGATTTTTTTAGGCAGTGGATACCTTTGAAGTAGGTTAGGGAGATATTAGTTAATTTAATAGGGCGAGCCTCCAGAGGTGGGGCCATCCTTTTCAGGACGATTACCCTGCCTGTCTACAGGAAAGTGTAGGGTCATCCTTGAGGGACAGATACTCTTGTTGATTCATCATTATATTGGCAGTGGTTTTTGCTGCAGTAAATTATTGGCTTTATACTGTGAATGTTTTTATTGGCAAGTAATGAAAGGTAGATTTTAGATTTAGAATTTGGTGTATAATTTCAGTGATTTTACATCTGTATGCCACATTCAAATGGAGGTACTTTCAAGGGCTCATTACCTCTGTGGAAGCCCATTTATGGTTTTGTCAAAAACAGAATTCCAAAACAGACTTTTGTATACGGCTTGTATTTAGAGAATACAATGAAAAATTTAAAAAAAACATATAAAAAAAATCACAGCAATCAGTACATTTGTAAAGAAGTGTATGGTTTTATTAGGCATCTATCTACATTTACATTTTATATGTATGTATATATAAAAGACAAGTCATTAAGCACATGACAAAGTAACAAACATGGTCTCCAGTGTATATATGTTGTTATTGAATTAATGTTTCTTTACTTTGTCATAAAATTAGTGATGGACTAATAAATATATTAGTAAATATTCATTATAATGTCAAAAGCTCAGTACTTTTAAAATAGCAGCCTAATAAATTACAGCAGGTAACAAACAAGAATGATGCAGAGGCACAGCAAGTAGAAAGTTGGCTTGTTAGAACTATTGGTCGGAGTTTTCACTGGCACGTTAGATATGCACTGCGAGCAGTTCAATCCACAGAAATCACAATATGAGATCTTTTTCATTGTAAGAGAATTATATGTCCTTGTTGCTGTGTTTCCTGATGTAAAAGAAAACAAAATATAACATGTATTTAAACTAAAGTTATTAATATCGCATCTAGCAGTTTTAATTGTGGCAAGCTAAATGTGGAGGCCCATGCTAGGCCTTGTTCTCACGACGGATTTGGCCGCTGGTTTGGCTGCGGGTTTCGGCGCGGGTGCCGCGGCCAATACCTCGTCAAAATCGCGCCACAAACGCCCCCAGTTCATTACTTGGTTTCCTATGGGAAACCGCGTTGCTATTCACACAGCGCGCTTTTAGCCGCGGCTTTGGTGCCGCGGCCTTGCCACGCGTGTGTGAGAAGTCTCCTGTCAATTCTGACAATTGTCAATTCTGACAGCGAGTCTTCAGCACAGCGGCCGTGGGGTGTCGCCGCAGGTTTGGCCGTGGCTTTCGGCCGTACCCCACCCGCGCCGCGCCGATAACCTCGCCGCGATGGCGCCGCAAAACCGCGTCGGGAGACACGAGTTTGAGGCGAGGTGAACAGGGCCTAAGACCCCTGTTAACTTTCCTGGTGGATCTAATCTTTCCTGCAAGAGAGGCCATAAAAAGGATTACACAAATTTTCCAGAAACTGCATCACCTGTATCAGAAAATTAGTTCATACTTGTTTATAGGTTTTTTTTTGTGACTATTTCTATAAAAAATGTTAAAGGTGTTGTCCCAAATTATCATTTCAGAGTCTGCAGCTCACTCTGAGCCAACTGGAGGTAAAAGGGAAATAACTGCGCTTGCAGAGTTCCTCCCGTTCATTTTTACAGAGGTTACAAATACAGGCGAGCGAGTGTGCTCAGCTTATTAATTATTTTAGCTCTCCTGTCTTTTTTATATCATAGGCAGTGATGGACAAATTTAGCAAATCTTAGGAGTCACTCAGCAATAAGACCTTAGAATCACTCAAAAAAAATTATCCAATAGCACATTTCTTGGTGCACTGACTACCTGGCTCCTGGTATCTGTCCAGCCCTGACATCCACACACCAATTAGATATAATATTAAATACACCTATATATTATAATATTGGTTCCCCTAGTGTGTCCAGATGTATCTCAACCAGTGAGGCACGAGACCTCTGAAGCTGTCTTGTGGTAACTGGCACCAAGATGTTTACAGCACACCTTTCAAGTCCTGTAAGTTTGGAAGTGGAGCCTCCATAATTAGTACATGCTTTTCCAGCAGGTCCCACAGATACTCAATTGGATAGAGATGCAGAAACTTTGGAGGAGAAATCAACCCTTCCTGAAGCATTTTTGTAGAATGGCAGGATGCATTATCCTCATAAAAGGGGCCACTGCCATCACGGATGACTGTTTACTTGAAGGGGTACACTTAATTGATCAGAAGGTTTAGGTAGGGGCATGTGTCAGAAGGTTTAGGTAGGGGCATGTGTCAAAGTAGTAACCACATGAATTTCAGGACATATATTATTTATTACTTTTAAATTGATTGATCATGTTTTTATATAAATAATAGTGGATTTCATATTTTTAGGAACTACTAATTATGTATCTATTACTCTAAAACTCTACAGAGAAACCTCTAATGACATATGTATGAAATCTGTCTAGGTCTAAAACTCACTTTGTTGCCCATAGCAACCCATCAGAGCGTACCTCTCATTTGTACAAGGTTTCATATGAAATGAAAGGGGCGCTTTGATTGGATGCAATGAGTTTTAGACCTAGACAGATTTTTATACATGTGGCCCATAGTGTTATTAAAGGGAACCTGTCACATAGGTTGTGTCCTCCTTGCTGAGGGCAGCACAAGCTACTGTCAGACCTGCTGTTTCCAGCTCTGTGTCCCTTATTCTGTAAGATTCAGCAGTTTTAGAGCATTTACCCCTCAAATCTTATTAATGAGTAGGTGTTAGCTCCACCCACCAAAGGCTAGCTCCACCCACTGACAGTTATTTACATGTTTTTACCTATTCAAAGTAATAGGTTTGTCAGTTGAGGTGGGCGGGACTAGCCTCAGGTGGGCAGGGTTTGAAAAAAACTGACACTCTGAAGGACTCTTCGAATGACTCTTCTCGCTGAAAACTGCAGATTTGAGCATTTTGAGCATTTTTGTCCCCCCTCAGCCAGGGGGGCAAAAACTATGTGACAGGTTCTATTTAAATAGAATATTGCTTTAAACAGGGTAGCATTCCCACCATATCCTTTATGTAAATAGAGTAAACTGTATGTGAAGCCCTCATTTAAACTGAGTGGGATTACGTTCAGTCTGAAGATCCATTTGATTTCTTGTTAAAGGGGTTGTCCCATCTAGGACATTTCTAGCATATCAATAGGAGATCCACAATTATCCCCAGAAAGAACACCTCCCAAATTCTCTATTCAGAACAAAGAAGTCCACTTGCACAGTTACTCTCCATAAATTTCAATTGAAGTACCCAGTATAGCCGAGCCCAACTGCCTTTTTAGAATTACAGTGTTGTCTTAAATATAGACAAGATAAAGTAGACCAGACAGGCAGAAAGAGGGCCAAATCAATCATTGTAGTTAACAGCATTTGATAAATGTGGCTCAACTTACATGAGACAACCCCTTACAACCCTTAATTGCTCAGTTTAAAAAATCTATTTTCATACACCTATAGGGGGATTCTGAATTAAAGCGAAGACTTGTCCTGTCCTGCACTTCACGGACAGTCCATTGATTTGAATGGGCACTGTGTAATGCTTAGGGTCACATGTATGAAAACTGTCTAGGCCTAAAACTCACTTTGTTGCCCCTCTCATTTCATATAGTGCTCTGGGAAAATGAAAGGGGCACTCTGATTGGTTGCTATGTGCAACAAAGTGAATTTTAGACTTAGTTTTCTTACATGTGGCCCTTAGTGCCCTCTGTGGTGTCGCTGCAGTAATGATTTCTGCCTAAGCAGTGATAGTTCAGGAATATTGTGTGGATTGAAGCCATTAATACTAATATGATAAGGGCTTCTAGTCACGGCAAATAGCGTGTCGCTGACATTTATTTTTCTCCCTAATTTGTGTTGTCTTGTTATTGTAGCTTTCCCTGCAACAACGTTGTAATTGTATTTTTACTTAGAGGTGTTCACACCTCAGATATATATTACATATTGATAGGACATGCCATAAACGTCTGAAAGGTGATGGACCTGCCTCTGAAATCCACTGAAATCTTCAAACCGGGCCCCTAAAGTCTCCTTTCAGAACAAAGGGGGACATGTCTTAAAACTGTCTTGGTTGCCCATAGCAACCAATCAGAGTTCCCTTTTCATGTCATATAGTGGTCTGAAGAAATGAAAGGGGAACCCTGATTAGTTGCTATGGGCAACAAGAAAAGTCTTAGACCAAGACAGTTTTCAGACATGTCCCCCAAAGAGTTTGTCACGCATGTAGGCTACTCTCCATTCTGCTCTATTGGGAGTTACCATTAGAATACCTCTCAGCTGTACTTGCAACTCCAATAGAACAGAATGGAGAGTAGCGTGCAAGCTCACCTCACTGTCCATTTTGCCAGGATATTATTTGGGGCCCATTCCCAAGACAGGAGTAGGTTGCAGAGGTGAGACCTGCACCTACCAGACACTTATCAACAGGCCATAAATGTCTGAGATGGGAACAGTCCTTTAATAATGTAATATGCGCCTTCTCATATTCTAAATGAAAATTAACTGTGCACGTTTTGTCAAAATTACAGAAGTTTTGCAGTTATGCAGGTAATGAAATATCCAATCAAATACCGCTGGATTCCTGTAGTTCAACAACCCAAATGACTGCACTGAACCTCTTATTCAGCTATCAGGATTTTATTAATTTAAAAAGAAAACGCGTTTCGTATGCTGAAGCAAGTTTTGCAATATAGTTTTTAAATCTGGTCTTACCTGTAGAAGCTACAGTATACAACTTAAAAAATAAATGTACTACCATATAACATATAAAATGTAATTAAATGTGTGTACTCACTAGGATTATAATATTCATAAACTGTAACTACAGCATCTTGAGACCCTGCAACATTTGCAACACGGACCAATGGTACAGGTATACAGATCTCATCAGCGGAAACCTAAGAAAAATAGGTGTACTGTAGTATTAAAATACTGTAACTTTTTAGTATTCAGACTTTTCCTATGATAAAAAGAATAAAAAGACGTAGGAAAATATATTGAGTTAGGGTTTTACATTGACAAATTTTCAGCATGTATAGCCCCTGCCAGTGTAGTTTTCAATACGTCCGCACTGATCCACATAGCCTGCAATTTACTAGCACCTCAAATGTAAAATTAGTGCTGTGAAGAATCTATCAGTGTGGAATCGACTTTAACCCTTTGTCTTAAAAGGATTTTACTAAACTTTTAACAAATAAAATTATTCATATTCCAACCTAGATTCTAAAAAACTAAAATCATACTGTCCCCTATATCTCATATATTTTCTCAAACTAAACATCCCCACATTGATAAAATGGCATCCAGCAATTTACAATTGTGAATGTCATCATGCTAACAGTTTGTAAGGAATTTATAAAATTCATGTTTGAGGTTAAAAGCCAGGCCCAAGCAGTGTCTGGTGCACATAACAGCTCCTAAAAATAAAAAAAAATCAGAATGTGCAGCACTAATGCATGTCACTTATGTCTTCATCAACATATCATCAGATTTTTACCAGACATAAACAGACTGAAATTTTTTTCAATCCAGAAACAAGTAAACCTAAAAGGGGTTGTCCCACTTTAGACATTGATGGCATATCACCGGTATATTGATTTAAATGGGATAATCTCCACCATCTTTCCTTTCAGAATAAAGTGCTTTCAGGGCTCATTCTCAAGATAGATGCAGCTCTCAGAGGTGAGACCTGCACCTATATGACATTGAAGACATGTCCTAGCGATGTGCCATCAATCTCTGAAGTGGGACATCCCCTTTAGTTTAATAGAGGAAACAAATGTCCAGATTAGCTATAGGACATTTGTCTGCTTTTCTTCTCTCTCCTTTAATAGAGACAATCCCCACCCCTTTAAAAGCATCCATTTGAGAGCACATATCCTCCCTGACTGGTAAAGGGGTGATGACATAAAGATAAATTTCTGTATTCACTCAGGATTAGTGGAAGCTGTGCATAAAAAGAGGTCCTGATATCACTTCCCCTTCCCATGTATTCTAGCCACAGCAAGTGTTTAAAGTACTGCTGCACTATATAACTTCTTGATAATAAAAATATATATATTTATTCTACAAAAACAGTTGTGATAGAAATGACAGCGCCTCTAGTGGTAATATATGCCACTTCAGGCTACTGTATGGCAACAATTTTTTTCTTTGCATTTTCTAGGCTTCTTAAAACCAAATAAGAATACCATTGAAAGTGTATCGGAAGAGATATCTATTTTTCCAAGGGCAGCAGTTGGTATAATTTAGCTGAAATCAGTTCGTATACATTATTGTCAAATGCTTTTTTTTAGAAAAGTCTTGTAAAGCTTCACTAAAGTACCACAAATGGATACCTTTAGTAACTTTGATGAGAACCAATTCATGAAATTATAATTTTTTGGGAGATGGAAATATACATTTCAACGACTATGGAGGAGGGAACATTCCATTGTAAAATCAGTAAAATGTGATAAAAAATTTTAATTCATTTCAGATAACCTACCGAATCCAAGTATAAGTAAACTTTATCTTCTTTTGGCTCCACCAATTTGATAATATCAGTTGTGGGAATACCTATAGGGTTCAATTTGAAGCCGCTGAGAAATCCCACATCTAGGATAACCATACCACTCCTACTCTCTTTTCCTTGGTAGCTGAAATCAGAAAAGCACAGTCTGGTTTTATAGAGCTTATTGGGTGAAGCTTACAGATAAGAACACAGGATGTAACAGCAAAATATATAAAAACACAAGCTATGCCAATTTACAGTTTTCTGAATGTAGCTGAAAATGTAAAGAATTCACATTTCTCTTCTAGTTGACATGTACTTATATCTATACCAGTATACAAATCTTAATTCTGTAAAGTAGGAAAAGAACAAAATCAATTAAAGTAACAGTTACAAAGGAGATTTTTCTGGATGTCACCATGATGACAACATTGTTGGCCTATATATTACAGATATTACCGTATATTCTTTTTACAAAGCTATAGGAAAAAAAAAGATACAATTGCCACACACATACACACACATACAGTATATGCACATTCCTTGTCAAAGGCACGACTACTAGAATAAAATTAACCCATGTTTACATCGTTATCTGAATTCAGAAAACAAAGACAATACATTTTTTATATTATAAGGTTACTTCTGTGTTTATCCTCTAACAAAGCCATTTTTAAAGCGTACAGAACAGACACTATCTCCAATGAGGACTTCTTTATCATATATATGCTATAATTTCATGGTTTGAATTATCAAAGTTGTTTATTATATTTATATTAGTTTTTTTGTTACTTACTTGTTATTGAAGACATTTTACCTTTAATCCATGGATTCTTTTTGTCTTTGGATTCCATAGATCTGCTGTTATTTCCACTATGTAGGTATTTCTGTAATTATGGCCATGTTCATAATTGAGTAATAAGTATTGAATAATGTGTATATGGCATTCCCCTTTGACTTTTGCACGCCATATTGTTATGTTTAGTTTTAGCATTATTATGTCTGTGTTTTAATTTTCTGTTTGAAATTAGTATGTTTTTCTTCAGCCATATTGGCTGGAAATTTTTTGCACACATGCAATTTTTAATCTATTTTGCGATTGGTTTATTGTGCATCCCATGTTTTTATGCTATAAGCAAGGATTGTGTGATATGAAATGCATAAGCATCTCTTATTTTTGGAGTGTTTTTGTGACCTGTATACATTTCTTAAAGTATTCTAAATTATTATTATTATATTATTATTTATTTTAGAGCTCCCTTAGGTCCAGAGCGCTGTACATTCGAGGGGGGTTACATATATAACATAGGTCAAACAAGTACAAAGGTGACAATAACTAACTAACAACTGGACCAGAGGGCGAGAGGGCCCTGCCCATGAGGGCTTACAATCTACAAGGAAGGTGGGAAGAGACAGAATGTGAGGGGCGGACATGTTTGTGGGGTGGAGTAGTGCAACGGGGTAATTGTTGGTTATAGGCAATCCTGAAGAGATGGGTTTTCAGGTTACCTTTGAGGCTAGTGAGAGTGGGAGAGAGTCCGATGTGTTGGCGGCAGTGAGTTCCAGAGTGTGGGTGAAGCACGGAGAAGTCTTGGAGACGGTTATGTGAAGAGCTGATAAGAGGAGAGCAGAGAAGAAGGTCCTGTGAGGAGCGGAGATTGCATTACGGGAGGTATCTAGAGATTAAGGCAGAGATGTATGGAGGGGAGAGCTTATGGAGAGCCTTGTAGGTCAAGGTTACTAACTTGAACTGGATTTCTGGGCAATGCGTAGCAAGTGAAGGGATTGGCAGAGGGGAGAGGCAGAGGAGTAGTGAGGAGAGAGGTGAATCAGATGGGCAGCATAGTTAAGGATGGATTGGAGGGGAGCGAGGGTGCTAGACGGGAGGCTACAGAGAAGGATGTTGCAATAGTCTAGACGGTTGATGACGAGGGTGTGGACAAGGATTTTTGTGCTTTCAAAGTTAAGGAATGAGCAGATTCGGGAGATTTTTTCAGGTGGAGGCGGCAGGCACAGGTAAGGGTTTGAATGTGCGGTTTGAAGGACAGATTGGAATCAAAGGTTATCCCAAGGCAGCGGACTTGCGGAGCCGGTGAGAGAGTGTAACCATTGACTGTGATAGAGAGATCAGGTATAGTGATAGAGTGGGATGGTGGGAAGATGATAAATTCAGTTTTCTCCACGTTTAGTTTTAGGAGGCGGGAGGAGAAGAAGGAGGGTATGGACGAAAGACAGTCTGGGATCCGGGAGAGCAGAGAGGTAACATCTGGGCCGGAGATGTAGAGTTGGGTATCGTCAGCATACAGGTGGTATTGAAAGCCATGTAATACTATTAGCTGACCCAGACCAAGAATGTAGATACAGAAGAGTAGTGGGCCCAGGACAGACCCCTGGGGGACACCAACGGAGAGCAGGCAAGAGGAGGAGGTGGTGCGAGAATGTGAGACACTGAATGTTCAATTGGTGAGGCACGAGGAGATTCTGGAAAGGGCCAAGTCTATGATGCCAAGGGAGGAGAGGATGTGTTACAGGAGTGAATGGTCAATAGTGTCAAAGGCAGAGGACAGGTCTAGGAGGAGAAGCACAGACTAGTGGTGTGAGGCTTTGGCAGTTACAAGGTCGTTGGTTACTTTGGTTAGGGCGGTTTCGGTAGATTGATGGGGTCAGAAGCCCGATTGCAGCGGGTCAAGGAGAGAGTAGGTGGAGAGATGAGAGGACAGTTGAAGATAGACGTGTTGTTCAAGGAGTTTAGAGGTGAATAGAAGCAGTGAGATGGGGCGATAGTTGGACAGAGAGGAGGGGTCAAGAGATGGTTTCTTAAGGATGGGTGTGAGAGCCGCATGTTTAAAGGAGGAAGGAAAGGTGCCAGAGGTTAATGATAGGTTGAAGAGATGGCTGGGATGATAACAGCACTAAGGTCAGGGATGAGGTGGGGTGGCAGTGGGTCAGGACTACAGGTAGTGAGGTTGGATTTGGACAGTAGAGAGGAAAGCTTGTCATGAATGACAGTAGAGAAGCAAGTTAGGTGGGAATAGTGATGAGCAGGTGTAGAGGTGGACTGTGGGGACACTGCAGGAATAGAGGTAGGCGAAGGGGAATTTGGGGTGAAGCTTTGTCTGATGAGATTGATCTTAGGAGGAGAGAGTGGAAGGTGTTAAAAAGTTGTCTGGGGTTGTAAGACAGGGAGGATATGACCGTGGTGAAGTAATCCTGTTTTGCAGTGGTGAATGCAGATTTAAATATATGTAATGATTTCAGAGGAGTTCACTGGAATCACAGGCCACGGAAATCACAAGCCACAATGTCACATGCATGTGACCGCTGTGGCCTGTGATGGGCTGTAAATAGCACATGAACAATGAAAGTTAACTGTGCAATGGGGATGAATGGGCCAGCACTCAGGATGGAACGGAAGCATCATGAAGGTGAGTATGCTTCTTTTTATCTATTTTGAATCCTACCCCAGCGAACCAACAAGTGTTTGTAAGTCCTAAAACACCCCTTTAACTTTCATTGTTCCTAGGTGTGGCATAAAACATTTGTATACTCCTCTACCACATGGTGCATCCTTTTTCTTGAACAAGAGACTTTTCAGTAGGCGATATCCATATCTTATTGAACAGAATCAGTGGCTCATAAAAGGTAGACAGGATAGGTTTTGTTAACTATGTATAGTCTGGTCTTACCTTGTACATACATTCACAGACAGTTGGTAAATGTTACTTGTGTTACTTGTGTCTTCCTTCACGGTCACATCTAACTTGAAAGCTTCTGGTACTGGAGAATTTCTTTTGGCTCTGGAAGATGTCTTACGATTATATGCTAAATTAAGCTATGAAAGAAGTAGAAACATGAATTTAATTTAATTGAACTAAGCATTAGTAAAACATGGGGTTAAATATATATTGTCTAAGGCTATGTGCGCATAACATAATTGCTGCATGTAATATATGTGTATTTTCTGCAATCACATATAAGTCAATTACTCCACTGATACACATAGACATAGTTTGTAAGGCTGAAAAAAAGATGTTTATGCATCAGGTTCAACCTATTGCTCTACAGTGTTGACCCAGAGAAAGGCAAACCCCCATAAGATAGAAGCCAATTGTCCTTAATTTAGGGAAAAAATTCTTCCCAAATCCAATCTAGCAATTAAAATAAATCCCTGGATCAACGACCCCTCTCCAGAATCCTAGTCACTATAACTTGTTATATTATCACTCTAGAAATGCATCCAGACCATTTTTGAACTCTGTTAGTGAAGTCACCATGACAAGTTCCCCTAGCAGAATTCCACAGTCTCAGTGCTCTTAGGCCATGTTCACACTGCATAATTGCGGCGCATAAAGTACGGCCGCAATTACGCCGGGTGATTTGGGAGTCGCGTTAATACGCACGTACTCCTGCGGTGCGCAAGTAATTGACATTTCACTTATCTCCCCGCTCGTAAATTACGATCGTATTGTACGAGCGGGGAGAGGAGGCATAATCCATAGTTCTCTATGAGAGCTAGGGATTACCGTAATTTTGGCCCGTGTTAACATACCCTTACAGCAAAGAAACCCCTTCTATGTTTATGCACAAACCTTCTCCATATTAAACCTTGATATAGTCATACCTATTTATCAGTTCACCCTGAATCTGTCTTTTCTTTAAATAATCCTATTATTGAATATTTTAATGTCTATTATATATGACTATAGTCTCATAAAAATGTGCCAGAAAAATATAAAAAAAATTCAAATATAATTTAAAAATGTGTGCATTAAAAAACATGTACTTGTACCACAATGTACCACAATTTCAAAAGAAATAAGAAATTCACATATGTTTCTAAGCTTTATTTTATATCACATGAATATAGTCTTATTGTTTCTTTGGAATACTTTTCAATACTGAAAAATAAAACAAAAATTCTTGTGTGAACTAGTAGACAAGTAAAGCAAATGAAAAAGTAAAATGTAAAGTAAATATACTATGTTGATACTTGAGTAATTTGATTAATTGGCAAGTAGTTCATAGTAGTTAAACTGATTAATTTCTAACCAACAGAAAATCCAGTAAAATTTAAAATAATTGATTTACAGTATCTTCCACAATTTTTTTGCTTTCCTACCACTAATGAGCCTAATTTCTGTCATATGGTCATCCAAAGTTCTCTTCCCTTAGATCTCTCTGTCAATTAGTTACAGTAAAGTATGCTGCCACTTCTACCTCTTTTATTCTACTGTACAGTCATACTTAGTTAAGTGTATACTTGTGGTATATAATACATGTACATTTAGTATAAGTAACAAAATGTGTATTTACCTATTCACTGTAGACAAAAATGTGCTACAATTAAATCTCCTACAGAAAAAATTGTATTTTTGCCAATTAAAAATGATCCATTACTGTTAAACATTTAAAGCAAGGAGCTGTTGACATCTGGTCCAAGCCTTTACTGCAGATTTTGGCATTACTGATGGAAAAAATAGTGCTGTATGCATAAATCAAGAGCACTGCTTGGTACGTTGATGTCTGTGGGACATCTGATCAAGGCAAATGGTGTGGATTCAGTTCTAAACTAAAGTCACAAGGCAGATGTGAACAAAGCCTATCAATTAAAGGGAGTGTTCAAACAATAAGAAAATTATCTCTGAATACCAGTGACAATGTTATTGTAACTGCATTTAATTCAATTTTTTCTTTCTTCAATGAACAGTCCAGAGCCTTCAATGTTATGAATAACCCATATATGTCTAATAAATTGAATATGCACAAGTGTTGTTCAAGTGAGATTATCAGTAAGGAGGTTCACATTTTCATTGGGGGTTCTATTCCAAAGATCCAGCACAGATCTCATAACAAATGAGCACAGCATGCAGTGCTATGTTTTTCTAATAAAAGAGGACTGCCACAACAGACACCCAACAGATTCCATTGTAGGAGATTAGGTCCATCAGACTTTGTTTGTGTCCAGAATTTAGCGGTCCCATCGCTGCCTCTGCAATGGAGTTTCTGAAACAGAACCCACAATGCAGTTGTGAACCAGACCTTAGGGAGGTAGTAATTGGTTTCTCCTTGTACTTGGGTTACACTAGACATAAATGGCAGCCTAAGGCATAACCGCATCAAAAGAAAGGTACATACGATTTTTTTCATAGTGAAATGTTGCATTATTATTGCATACCCCAGAACTAAACATATTAAATTCTCATATAAAATATGTTATTAATTTATAGCTTTATACTACAGCTAACTTTATATTTGCTAAAGCTATGCACAGTTAGTTAACAGTGTAATTATATATAGATTGATACAAATCCATAACATTTTCTTCTGTACTACAATCTCTAATGCAGCATGAAATTATTGAATGATCTGAATTCAGTATTACATAATTAACTAGGCAAAAAAAGTACAAAGCACATAAAATAGTCCATAGACATGTTAATACAATTGGTTTTGTACCTGAAAAATAGCTAATCCTCTTCCCACTGCAGTAGCATTAATTAAAAGGGGCTGGGGAACTTCAATCTGTTTAAAAAAAAAAGTCCTTGATAACAAACAAGCTTCAAGTTTAAACATTATGGTACATATGATTCAACCATTTTAGGGCTAAGATAACATTAGCATATAATAGCATCCTTCATTGCTTCTTTGTATTTTTGATATGTTTGGATTAAGTGTATAAAGATTTTCCATTTTTTATTTTTCAAATAGAAAACATAACAAAAAAACAAATAAAAAATCATTGGGATGTCATGACATATGTGGGAATTTGACTAGATAGCTAGGGTCATAAGGCTGACTCCTCCAAAGAAGAAGTACAGTAGTGAAGGCCCTTTGGTAGGTATGAATAATTCAGTCTCCAAAGTGTTAGATTTTCTGTGAGTGCTTCTTAGCATCTGGTGAGAAAAAGAAGTCTGTCTATTGATAGTCAAGTTCAAGTAACCAATATAAAATAAAGGGGAAAGTGAAAAATAGAAATAAAGGTGAGGGAGAAGCCCATGAGTCCTTCTATTTTACACTAATTGTCAACCTACAAATGGTTAAACAGGATCAACCCTTAATCTTTGTTCTAAGTAGTGGCTTTAAAGTGCATTTTAAAGTGTGTTAGATTCTAGGAGGAAGTGTCACTATAAAGTGTTACTATGTGGCAAAGAATCCCTCTACTCAGGATGCCTTCAAAATGGTGTTCTTCACACATTCCATCCTGAACATGAAGAACAAGTTTTGCAAGAAAAAATTTGTGAGAAGTGGAGTAGGGTGAAATCCAGGTCTTGAGCATAGCTTTTGCCATCTTGCTGAAATGGAGACCAAATAATTTTAAGAAATATTGTATTCCTGAGGATCGTCCCAGCCTACGATTCTCCCTGTAGTGTACAAAGGTGGTCAAAGTGGCTTGTGTGAATTGTCTGATGCTGAAAACCTCAATCACGCCACACAACCACAAGTATTGAGCAATGTTTGTTTTTGGAGTTCAATATTTGATACATGTATTGGTTTGGTTTAATACCCATTCTCAGACCTCTAGTTGTTGAAATACAGGCTCCATGAAAGATTCTTCTAGTGATATCTACATATTTTGCTAAGGAAGGGGTTTTAAGTGAATTTTTCAGAACTGGTAGCATACTGGATATATCTAGGTCAGGGAGACTCATCTTCCAGCCACAGAGGCCTGTGGTGGTTGTTACAACGGAGGGTTGTAGCACCACTATGCCACTGACAAGGCTTGCTCCAAGGGGGCGAGACTAAGAGGCTATCTGATATCTTCACAAAGCCTCTGGTGGTGAGGTGGCTTAACCCACAATAGCCACCAGAGGTGGCCATGCAAGCACAGAGAGCAAGTACTATCTTGAATTTGGAGCTCTGGCACACACTTTCACCCTACTCTGTCCAGCAAGTCATAGGCGGTGGCAAAGCTCTGAAGGCCCTACTTAATCCCCCTAGCCATCCTCCAATGACTCCTTGAGGGCAATTATAATGCTAATGTAGTCCTTGGTGGAAATTAGTTTGACACCTCTGCAATAGAACATTACAATATTTCTTTCTTTGAATTCCATAAAAATCTTCATATGATAAAGGCACATTGTACAGTTCTTGTACAGTATTTGTAGAATATGGAGCTTGTTATATGCCTAGACTAGAAACATAGATACACAAAAAAGATATTGCACATATATTTTTATGCATAATTATATAATAAATTATCATAATTTTATTTGTCTTTTGTCCTTACCTGCTGTTTTTGTAACACCAATAGATTGCTATTGCTGTTGATCTGAAACGTTTTTGGTGCAAACGATCCTGCTCCAGTCACCGTCAGAGTAAGAGATGTTGCACCTTCACCAAAGTTCACCACTGACACAAATTGGGAGAGAGCCTGTAGAGCCATCACTGTATCCTGTGTAAGACAAAAAACATAGTAGCAAAAATGAAAGTATAGTACAATACACATTTCGTACTTTATAATACACGTTGAGATGCCTTCAAGAAAGTCTGTAATATGGTCATGTCTTTGAGCTGTAATTCTGAGCATCTATTAAATGTGGGACAACAGCCTTCCTAGTGTAAAACACTTGCATGCCAGGAAAATGCCAGCACTGCAGAGACTGGACCTTAGATATAGAACTAAAAATATGCTGGCAAATATTTGTAATTTTATAGTAAGACTTTTAAAGGAGTTGTCCAAACTAATATATCACCAATATATTGTACAAAGTACAGCACTGATTTATTCAAAAAATACTTACTTTTACTTTGCTCTTTTATTCCTCATTGATGTGGGCTCTGTATTTCTTAACCCCTTACCGCCATAGCCAGTTTTGGCCTTCCCGACAGAGCATAATCAAAAACAACACTTGGCTTTGCACAAAAGAACTTTGTTTGAAAAAACAAATGCGCACTGGTGTGGCTGCAATACATATAGACATTCAAATTCAAATAACAGTGGCACACTATGGACTAAGGAAACGATCAGAAAGGACATATGTATTGCAGCCACACCAGTGCGCATTTGTTTTTTCAAACAAAGTTCTTTTGTGCAAAGCCAAGTGTTGTTTTTGATTACATGTAGGGAGGAGTAGTTGCCTCCATTTTGGTTTTTTGCACACCCCACCCACTTCCTCAGGTTTTAATCAGTGCAGTGTTCTTTGAAGCAGGTATCTTCGCTCCCTAAAGTATGCAGGTCTGAACGGGACCCAATAGAGGTAACAATAGCGTAGGACCCACCTGTACTGAGGTCCCGGTGAAGTTGGGGAGGTGGGCTTAAGCATTTTTGGCCAAAAGTGTGAACTAAAAGCCTCAGAATTTTTTCATGTATTCTAGTTAGCAGTAATGCCTTTTCCAAAATTCCTATGTCTTTTCTGATAGTTTCCTTAGTCCATAGTGTGCCACTGTTATTAGAATTTGAATGTCTATATGTATTGCAGCCACATCAGTGTGCATTTGTTTTTTCAAACAAAGTCCTTTTGTGCAAAGCCAAGTGTTGTTTTTGATTATATGTAGGGAGGAGTGGTTGCCTCCATTTTGGTTTTTGCACACCCCACCCACTTCCTCAGGTTTTAAATCAGTGCAGTGTTCTTTGAAGCAGGTATCTTCGCTCCCTAAAGTATGCAGGTCTGAACAGGACCCAATAGAGGTAACAATAGCGTAGGACCCACCTGTACTGAGGTCCCGGTGAAGTTGCGGAGGTGGGCTTAAGCATTTTTGGCCAAAAGTGTGAACTAAGAGCCTCAGAATTTTTTCATGTATTCTAGTTAGCAGTAATGCCTTTTCCAAAATTCCTATGTCCTTTCTGATAGTTTCCTTAGTCCATAGTGTGCCACTGTTATTTGAATTTGAACTTCCCGACAGAGCCCCATTTTTAAAATCTGACTTGTGTTACTTTATGTGAGAATACATTTTTTACATTTTTACCTATCCATGTGACTCAGAGACTGTTTTCTCGTGACAAATTGTGCTTGAAGTTAGTAAGAAATTTTGGTCCAAGCAATCCTTGTTTATTTGTAAAAAAAAATATATAAAACTCAAAAAATTCTGCATGTAAAAAGGATAGTTGTACCACTCAAAATAGTTTATAGCTAGCATCTACCATATTGCTACTGTGGGTTGGCATCATTTTTTAAATCTATTTTTTTTTTTAATACATTAGGGGGCTAAGAAATTTAGTAGTCATTTTTCACATTTTCAAGAAATATTTTTAGGGACCAGTCCAGTTCTGACGTTGCTTTTAGAGGCCTACATGTTAGATACCCCCTTAAATGACTTCATCTAAGAAACTAGACCCATTAAAGTATTTAAAACAGTGTTTAGGAAGTTTGTTAACCCTTTAGGTGTTTCACAGAAATCAAAAGAAAGTGGAGGTGAAACCTCAAAATGTCCCTTTTTTATAGATTTTCAGTTTTTATCCATTATTCACAGGAACACGGTAAATGTGAACAGGGAAATGCAACTTAATATTTAATTCCCAGATTCTGCCATTTTCAGAAAATTCCCTTATGTGGCCCTAGTGCACTGTTGGGCTCAACCACAGGCCTCAGAATAGGAGGAGCACATACTGAACTTTGGGGGTCTCATTTTCAATACGATTTTATTTAGCCACCATTACAGGTTTGCGGACTCTCCTAAAAAGACCCCATATTGGAAACTACACCCCTTAAGGACTATATCCAGGGGTGTAGTGAGTATATCGACCCCACAGGTTTTTCACACTTTTTTTTAGCATTAGGCTGTGAAAATGAATTTATTTTTTCCAACAATCTGCAATGTTAGCTTAAAAGGTTTCATATTTACAAGGAATCCTGGAAAAAAGCACCCCAAATTTTGTTCTGCAAGTTCTTCCAATTTCTTTAATACCCTATATATGGGTGTGAACTGCTGTCTGTGCACATGGCAGGGCATATAAGGGAGGGAGCGCTGTTCGGCTTTAAGAATGCAGAATTCTGAGGGGTGCCATGTCGCATTTGCAGAGCCATAAAGTACCAGAACAGGTGAAAACCTTCCAGAAGTCACCCCATTTTGGATTCAACACCACTCATGGATCTCGTCTAGAGGTGTTGTGTGCATTTTGGGCACATAGTTGTTCCATAGGTGGACCATGAAAATGGGAGAGAGGGTAACACAGTTCTGCCATTGTTTTTTTGGGCTTCAATTTTACAACGTTTGCCATGCAGTATAAATTACATAATAACTTTACTATGTGGGTCGGTACAATTACAAGAAAATACATTTTATATAGGAAGTGGCTGAGAGGTTCTCGTAAGTCAATGCTGTTTGCTGTCCCAATGAGATGGCGGGAACAGAAAAATCATGTGACCTACTGTTACTTCTGTCTTACCAATGTCTCTGGTTTCTCTGATAAGAATAAAAAATTCATTGAATATCCCAATCTACCTTCAGCTATGATACTGGTGCCACATGATGACACTCTTTCATTCTTTCAGTACAAAAGCCACCAGAAACATGGAACCTAGTGGAGGCACCCAATGAAGATGTTGCAGTCCATGAGTCAGAGGCGGGGAATGATGCTGAATCAGACTTTGAGCCATATACTACTGGTGAACCTCATCTTATAACACAGCCAGAACTGAATGACTTAGTCCAGGACTTACATTTGTCAAAAGCAAGACTTCAAGGATGGCATTTGCTGTCAGTTGGTAAAAAAGTTTCTGTCTTTTGAAGCAGCTAATGTGACTTAACACAGTGTTTTAAAGAGGTTGACAACCTGTGTTTCTGCCCTGACATTGATGGATTGTTAACACCTTTGGGTTGTGAGCATGAGCCAAAACAGTAGCGTTATTGACTTATAGCATTAAGCCAGAAAGCTGTCTTGTTACACAATGGTAATGTTCATCCTAAATACTTGTTGGCTATGCTGCAAACATGAAAGAAACATACATGGAACTGTTATTGAAACACATTAAGTACAGGAATTACAACTGGAATATCTGTAGAGATTGCAGCTCAAGTATACTAAGTACTGCTGTTTCATTTGCGAATGGGACAGCCAGTTACATTACAGTAGAAGGAAGTGGCCAATCCATAATCAGTTGATTCCCGGACAGAAAAATGCCGCACATACAGCTGTTGTGGACTCAGCAATGATATATCTGCCTCCACTTCACATAAAACTCAGACTGATGAAAAATGTTGTAAAGTCAATGAACAAAGAAGCAGAAGGGTTTCATTATTTGAGACAAATGTTCCCAAGAATTACCAATGCCAAGATTAAGAAAGGCACAAATCCGACAAATGATGAATGACAGGCACTTCAAAGAGCTGATAGTGGGGCCTGAGAAAATTGCTTGGAAAATATTCAAGGATGTTTGCTATAATTTCCTTGGCAACTATCGAGCACCAAACTACATTTAATTGGTCAAGAACCTTGTTGAAGCTTACGAGGAAATGAAGTGCAATATTTCATTTTCTGCATTCACATTTGGAATTCTTTTCTGCAAATCTTGGTGCAGTCAGTGACGATCATGGCAAATGGTTTCAGCAAGATATTGCCATGATGGAAAAGAGTTATCAAGGCTACTGGTATCCATCAGGAATAGTTGATTATTGCTGGTAACTAATACGGAATGCACCGGACATTGAGTACAAACGAAAATAAGCAACAAAACACTTATTTTTCAGTGGAACTAATGCTGAGGGTAACATTGAAATGCTTCATAATCAGTAAACTTCATTTCTTGTTTCTTAAAATTTCTACATGATACAGATTATCAGAAATTATATTTCTGCTTAGCTCAAATGGGTTTATCATAATCACCTCAAATTTGCAAGGAAGCAAAACTTTTGAAAAAAATTGTCAGCGTATTCAATCATATAGTAAAAAATAAATGTAACATTTTAAAAAAGGAAAAGTAAACAACCTGTGATTTGTATATTACCTGGGTAGAAATATATCCTCCAAGCTGATTCCTTTGTTGACTCAGCCATTTCATGACAAGAATACCATCGGTGATTCTTCCTTGCTGATAGAAAGAAAGCAGGGCATATGCTGCCGTCTCCACCTCAGTTGTTCTTGGCTGCCAGTAATAGTTAGTTGAAGACTCTGTAGACCAATACTTTGAACTTCCTACATGCAAAGGGTGAGATTAAATACTATTGAGGTGTGTGCACGAGATCAGTAATTTTATACTAATTATCATACAGCAGATGCAGAATGACATATTTTCCCTAAAGGCCTTCATGATTGGAAAAAAGTGTTATCACTTAAAACTGAAAATGTTTTAAAGGGAATTAGTCACTAGGCTTATGCTGACTGATCTGAAGACAACATAAACTAGTGACAGAGGTCCTATAAGTGTATTTTCATACGGCATGTTTTGGCATGTATTTTTGGGCATATTTGTGCATTTCTCCTAGACTGTAATGTATGTGCCGTCAATCAGATGACGTGTATTTTACTCTAGTATTTTTCTGTGTGCCTCAAAAGTATGGACACGTCAATTCTTTCAGCCATAAATGCACCATCAAATAATTAAGTATAGGAGGCAGATCTCTGCCTCGGGCCATTGCGCATCATAATCATGTTGAAATTAGGCTCTTGCAAGTGTGTCATTTGAACAGCGCAATAAATGCGTTTTGTGGCGTGTACCTGTGCGTGCCACAATACACCACGTGAACTCCCACTAATTCTAACGTGTACATTGTGCTACTTTCCATAAAAGCAGTTATAAAATCAATATTGAAGCTGTGGATTCAGCTTTGGATTTAGGTCGCAGTTAAATTCGACCTGGATCTAATTGTTTTGGTTCGGGTCAACCCAAATCAATTTTTGACGGAAGAAAAACGTAACTTTAATCCCAAGCCTAAGGTACGGTAAGGGTTGTTTGAGGAATTTTTGAGTATAACTTTACCGGTCAAGGGATGCAGCTTTACCATCACAGCCTTAGTTCAAGTCCGATGACCTGCTTGACATCTTATCCAGTTACTTCAACATAAGTCTGATATTATGGTAGCCAAAATTTGTGTCCGACATTATTTCCTGTTACTTCAACATAGACCCAATATTCTGGTAACCAGAAGTGATGTCAAATGCAACATCCAACTTAACTTCTAGTTATATTGAGTCTATTGTGAAATAACCAGAAGTGACAAATGGAAATCATACCAGAAACTAGGCCACAACACGAGCATTGCAACATGGACCAGTAAGTTAATCCCCAAAGATCCCTAAAACAACCCTAAGGTATACGGTTAGTGACAGGGTTAGAGAAAAAAATTGTGGTTAGGACATCCTGAATCCACATTTTTTTCACATGTTCAGTCAAACCGAACAGGGCCCAGTAAACGCTATGAATGTTCAGAGGTTTTGGGGTATTCATGAGCTGCTGCTGCCACCCCCCTGTATGCTGCTAACATCTTTCTGCTTATATGCACATAGGCAAAAGGTGGTGTTGGGAGCTACAATGTACTAGGCTTAATGCCCAGGCTATAAACTCTGATCTTACAACATAGCTGCATGTAAAGTTCTAAGTCACACACTGTGACAATCAGGGGCTTTTTCAATAGTTTATGCCACTCTCTAGAAGGGCAGCACAAATCTATTGGCAGCGTCCCATTCAAGGCAAGGGTCTATTCAGGTCAACTTGTAAGTTAGAATCTATTTTAACATCTAGATTCTATCTATATCTATAAATCACACTTTCAATCAGTTAATAACATGTGCAACATAGTGGCTGAATAGTTAGGTCCATTTCTGCACAGCAACTCAGTCGAGAATTTGAATCAATTGCATTGAGTTTACATGTTTACTAATACGGCAGATTTCCCTAGTTTTTCTCCTACATACCACAGATACAGTATAACGGTAGATTAATAGGCTTCCTAAGAAATTGGCTTTATTGAGTATAGGTATGCTCCATGTGCAGCATGGCAGCTCAGTGGCTAGCACTGTTGCCTTGCAGCACTGAGATTCTGAGTTCAAATCCCACGAAGAAGCAAGGAGTCTGTGTTTGTTTGGGTTTCCTTTACGTACTCCCATACTCCAAACAAAATATACTAATAGGCTACTTTGGAATTTAGATTGTGAACCCCAGCGTAGCCAGATACCAATATGGATAATTATTATTATTATTATTATTATTTATTTTAAAGCGCCATTGATTCCAGGGCGCTGTACATTCGAGGGGGTTACATACATTACATAAGTCAAACGAGTACAGTGATAAGGGATAATGACAATTGGCACGACAGAGGGAGAGAGGACCCTACCCGCGAGGGCTTACAATCTACAAGGAGGGGGAAAGAGACAGGAGGTGAGGGGCAGACATGTCTGTGGAGGAAGTAGTGACAAGTTTAGTGAAGGTTATAGGCAAGCCTGAAGAAATGGGTTTTCAGGTTGCTTTTGAAGCTGGTGAAAGTGGAGGAGAGTCTGATGTGTTGGGGCAGTGAGTTCCAGAGTGTGGGTGAAGCACGGGAGAAGTCTTGGAGACGGTTGTGTGAGGAGCTGATAAGGGGAGAGCAGAGGAGAAGGTCCTGTGAGGAGCGGAGAGTGCGTGGGGGGAGATATACTTGGAAATTAGGGCAGAGATGTATGGAGGGGAGAGGTCATGGAGAGCCTTGTAGGTCATGGTTAGTAGCTTGAAATAAATTCGCTGGGCAATGGGAAGCCAGTGAAGGGATTAGCAGAGGGGAGAGGCAGAGGAGTAGCGAGGAGAGAGGTGGATAAGACGGGCAGCAGAGTTAAGGATGGATTGGAGGGGAGCGAGGGTGCTAGCTGGGAGGCCAATCCCTGTACAGTCCTGTACAATCCCTGTACAATCCCTGTACAGCACATTGGAATATAACCACGTTATATGGATCAATAATGCAAACAAGGCTGAACTTAACAAGTGTATGCACTGGAGAATATTTTAGAGCTAAATAAATAATGGGTTATAATAATGTGGGTTCTAGCTGCAGGACGCAAGCAACTTCACAATGAACTAAAATGTCCTATAGACAGTGTGCAGCATTTTTAGGTGACCAATCTATAATCATTTGTCCTCTCTCTATTTAAGGTGTACAAAGTAATATCCTTATTTGTATGTTCATAGCTAGAGATGGGCGAATTGATTCTAACGAAGTGGAATTCGTTTAGAATTTCAGGAAAACTTCGGTTCGGAACAAAGTCGAACTTTGGGGTACTTCGGGTGAACGAAGTGTGCTTTTCATTGATAAAATGGCTGCGAGCACATGGCGTTACATGGGGCAAAGAACTCTGGGAGGAAGAAGGGCATAGCCTACATGACGTGCAGAGATGAAGCCAATCAGAGACCGGCGGGATTCTGTGATGTCACCTCACTATATAAATCGCTGGGACGCTGGGAGCTCATAACGCTCTCACTGTACTGATTAGGGAAGGTGCTGCCACGGCTGCTTGTAATAGCTCTTACTGAAGAACTGATTTTTATACAGCGATTTTTTGGGGGTGTCTCAGCTTGTCTCAGAGACTGCTTCTCTTAATGTTCTATTTCTGATTTTTTGGGTATTGGATCTGAAGTCCAGTGTGTGTCCAGTGCAGCTGCATATACATTTTAATGCTATCTGCTCACAGCACATTGAATATCCAAGGGGGATCTAAGCCTGTTCCTGTTGTATTCATTTAAAGAAACAGCGTTTTTACAATACAAATACCACTTAATTTTTGGCTGCTCAATTCTTTAGCACAATTTACATCCAGGGGTAAATTAAGCGTTGTTCTGCTGCTGTGGTGACTAAAAGAAACCTATTATTTCACTGCCAAAAAAGACATTTTTCCTGTAGCATAATTCACAAGCGAAGATTATTTTTCTCTTGTTGTGTAGCGTAAAAAACACGCCATTGTAACACGCTACAAAGCTAGTAGTTTGTGGTTGCTCAATTGTTTGGCGCAATTTACATCCAGGGGTTAATTAAGCGTTGTTTTGCTGCTGTGGTGACTAAAAGAAACCGTCTTTTTCACCGCCAAAAAATACATTTTTCCTGTAGCATAATTCACAAGCGAAGGTTATTTTCCTCTTGTTGTGTAACGTAAAAAGCACGCCATTGTAAACGCTACAAAGCTGGTAGTTTTTGGCTGCTCAATTCTTTTGCACAATTTACATCCAGGGGTTAATTAAGCGTTGTTCTGCTGCTGTGGTGACTAAAATAAACAGTTTATTTCACAGGCAAAAAATACATTTTTCCTGTAGCATAATTCACAAGCGAAGGTTAATTACAAGTTTTCCTCTTGTTGTGTAGCATAAAAAACACGCCATTGTAACATGCTACAAAGCTGGTAGTTTGTGGCTGCTCAATTCTTTTGCGCAATTTACATCCAAGGGTTAACTAAGTATTTTTCTGCAGTTGTACTCAGTAAAAGAAACTTTGTTTTTCACCGCCACAGAAGAAATTCTGTAGCATAATTCATATCCGAAGGTTAATTAAGCCTGTTTGTGCTTTTACATTCAGTAAAATACACAGAGTTTTTAAACGGCACATACAAGTCAATTTTTCCTGCCCATTTGTGGAGCGCAATTTATATCCAAGGGTTACCCAAGCTTGTTACTGGGTTCATTTGGAGTCAAATACAGGGTGTGTATTTATCATATACAGATATCTTCATCAAACAGTGTCTGTACATTTTAGAACAAACAGTATGTCAGACAGAGAGGTGGCAGGCTCTTCACCTGCGACTGGCAGTGGCACAAACATTCCTGGAGCGGGCCCAGGTCGCAGCACAGCAAGGGGACGTCGCAGGGGTCACTTGGTGAGGCCACAACTGCCACTGTCATCTAGCGGCCGTGTGCTGACTAGCAACCCAAGGGTTCTTGATTGGTTGACTAGGTCATCCACTTCCTCCCAGATGACATCTGACAACCCCAGCCAAGAGTCGGTGGGAACGTCAGACACAACCCTTAGTTGGCATGGCCCGGGAGCGGGTCAGCGGCCCTCACCTGTCCTCAGCCCACCTCTGTCCCATCCGGTTCCCTCAGCCAGAGATCTACTATGTGGTCTGGGCTCAGCGCCACTATATAGCGAGGATGAACAATTTAAGTAGGGCAGTCAGCAGCTACTTGGCAGCGAAGAAATGGGGCCAATATCCCCTGCTTCTTGCAGTAGGCGGCAAAGTATAGATGTGGAGAGTGGCATGGGAGGTCATGTTGTGAGGGGTCAGCCTCAGCATACCAAGACCGGTGATGAGGATAGCAGTGACGATGAAACGTAAATTGATGATGTAGCCGACCGCACTTGGGAGCCGGGTGAAGCAAGGGCTTCATCATCGTCAGGAGAAGAGGGCGTCAGCTTGCGCGTCAGGCAGCAGCGCAGCCAGCAAGTGGGTTGTGTGGCCGTGAGTCAGCAGGGTAGCAGCAGTGTGAGGTCGGGAGCCAAGCGGCCACGGGGTAGAAAACCCGCTTCGCAGGTCCAAGAAAGTAGCGGCACAGGGGCTCAGCGAGGCAGCGGCGGCAGTAGTCACTCAGTGCGGAGCGTTGGCGGTAAAATCAGCTACTCGGCGGTGTGGCAGTTCTTTGCTAAGACACCGGAGGAGCCGAATATGGGTATATGTAGAATCTGTGGGCAGAAAGTGAAGCGTGGCCAGGGAGCTAACGTTGGCACCACGGCCCTGCGTCAACACATGCAGCGTCACCATCCGGTGGCCTGGGAGAAACGTGGCTCAGATGTGGTGGTCCATGCTGCCGCCGCAGCAGCGGCCAGTGGCACGCATGCCATTGCGGCCATTCACCTCTGCAGAAGGTAGCTGTTTCTCTTTGCCATCATCTCCAGGTCCAGATGCTCCTGCTCCTCGCTACTCATGGCGCCAGCAGTCGTTCAGCGAGGCGATTGCAAAGAGACATCAGTATGCGTCCAACCGTGCTCCTGTCCAAGTTGTTGGTACTGCAGTCCCTCCCTTTCCAAATGGTGGACTCTGCACCATTCAGAGAAAATAATGGCTTGTGCCGAGCCGAGAGATGGAGAGTTCCAAGCCGTAATTTCTTTTCCAAAAAGGCAGTACCAGCACTTCATAAATATGTAGAACAGAAAGTGGGCCAGTCCTTGAACTTATCGGTTTGTTCCAAGGTGCATGGCAGCGCGGACGTCTGGAGCTGTAACTACGGCCAGGGCCAGTACATGTCCTTTACAGCCCACTGGGTGAATGTGCTTCCTGCCCAGGCACACCAACAACTTGGACAGGAGACGCCGCTTTCTCCTCCACGTTGTCAAACTGCGGCTCCTGCGCCAATGTCCGCCTCCTCCTCCACCACCACCACCACCATCTCAGCCTCCACAAGTACTGCTCCATCATACCACATCTTTAGGGCACAGCGGTGTCACGCAGTTCTACGCCTGGCTTGCCTCGGCGAACGAAGTCACACAGGGGAGGAACTGCTCCGCGTCATGCAGCAAGAAATCGATGTGTGGCTTTCTCCGCGCCAACTGCAAATCGGAACCATGGTGACGGACAATGGGAGGAACATGGTGTCCGCACTGCACCGAGGAGGGATGGTCCATGCACCCTGCATGGCGCACGTGTTCATTCTGGTTGTGAAAAGGTTCCTGAAGTCTTCCATAGATCTTCAGAACATTCTGAAAATGGCCAGGAAGCTGTGCATGCACTTTATCCATTCCTACAAAGCCAGGAACACCCTCCTCGAGTTGCAGCGGCAGAACGGCCTCCCCCAACACACTCTGATATGCGATGTTTCCTCCCGTTGGAATTCCAGCCTTCAAATGTTGAACCGACTGTATGAACAGAGAAAGGCCATTAATGATTTTTTGATGATCCAGGTGGACAGGAGTACTCCCCTGTGTAACTTTGATGTCAGCCAGTGGCTGCTCATGCGTGACACCTACCGTTTGTTGAGGCCATTCGAGGAGACCACGTTATTTGTCAGTCGCCAGGACTACGGGATGAATAACGTCATTCCACTGCTTCATGTCCTGGAACAGATGCTGAAAAATCTGTCTGGGCAGGGGACTGGAGACGTGGCGACTACATCTCGCGGCCACATGAGTCTGGTGGGGACTGAAATGGAGGAGGAGGAGGAGGACATTGGAGCAGAAGCATTGTCTGGTGAAATGAGTGGATTTTCTACCCAGGTGACAAGAGAGGAGGAGCAGGAGCAGCTGGATGAGGTAGATGGAGATGAGGAAGACGAGGCAGATGAACCGCAAGCACCGTGGCAGTATACAGTGGAGATGGAGGCAGGGAGCCCCTCGGAGTCACTTGTGCAGATGGCCCGCAGCATGCGGATTTGCCTGGCTAGTGACAGCTGAATAGTCACCATCCGACAGAGGGATGACTTCTGGCTCTCCACCCTATTGGACCCTCACTACCGGTCCAAAATGGGAGCCTTTTTTACTATAGGGAAATCCTCCGAAGTCAGTTGGCCGCTGCCTATGTGCAGCATCGTCCCTCCTCTGACAGGTCTGACCGGGGGGTTCCTCAGCGCTCACGTACTACTGCCGTGGCTGCTGGGGGAAGATGGGAGCAGCAGTACCAGCTCCTTCAGCAGCAACCTAAGTCTGGAGTCACTGATGAGCAGCTTCCTTCACCCGCCTAGTGAGGAGGGTAGTCACCACCAGCAGCAGGACCTGGAGCAGTCCCTGAACCAACAGGTGGTGGCCTAACTGGACAGCACTCTGCCACCCCAGTTAGAAGATCCGCTGGACTACTGGGCAGCCAAACTGGATGTGTGGCCGCAACTTGCCGAGTTTGCAGTGGAGAAGCTGTCCTGCCCGGCCAGTAGTGTGGCATCAGAGCGGGTGTTCAGTGCGGCGGGGGCCATCGTTACCCCAAGGAGAACCCGCTTGTCCACGGGAAATGTGGAACGACTGACCTTTGTCAAGATGAATCAGGCGTGGATCGGCCAGGATTTCCACACACCAATGCCTTAGGCGTCAGACTACATCAGCCATGACTCCTCACCCAAACTGTGAGAAATGAGTCTGGGTTCAAACTACCTGCCTCAGCCACTATTCTGATGTCGCCACCCACCTGATGCCACACATCTGCTGCCAGTTTCTCCATCTGCCACCAACCATCTTTACCAGGGACTGGTATTGCCACCCACCTCAACACTCTGTCATTGTGCCACTCTATGACCTCATGCTGCTGCTGCTGTTGCTGGTGCCGTGACATCCACACTGTGTCATTGTGCCACTCTCTGACCTCATGCTGTTGCTCCTGCCGCCTTCACCTCCACTCTCTGTCATTATGCCCGTCTGTGGCCTACTCCTGTTTTTGCCACCTCCAGAAAGTCATTGTGCCACTGTCTGACCTCATGCTGCTGCTGTGGCTGCTGCCGTGCCCTCCACTCTCTGTCATTGTGCCACTCTGTGGCCTACTCCAGTTTTTGCCACCTCCAGAATGTCATTGTGCCACTGCCTGACCTCATGCTGCTGCTGCCGTGACCTCCACTCTCTGTCATTGTGCCACTCTGTGGCCTGCTACTGTTTTGCCACCTCCAGAATGTCATTGTGCCACTGTCTGACCACATGCTGCTGTGGCTGCCGCCGTCACCTCCACACTCTGTCACTAATGTTGCCACCTGAGCTCTCAGCTTGTGTTTTTCCAGCTTTCGCTGGCATGACTTTATCAGGCTACATTCCCGCTTGAGTTTTTTGGTCAGTTTTGCCCTCTTAAGTGCCCAGGGAATTTTATAGTGAAGCGATTCTAAGAGCGGCGGCAGTCATCTGCGTGTCATACTAAAACACAACATTGTATGAAGACCAAACCAAGCTCCCTCTGCATATTTAAGCATGGCACAACGTTCCACAGCACCCTGCAGGCTCTGGGCAGCCTGGAAATAGCTGTTTTTTAACGTGATTCGTGCCGAAGTAATTCGGACCGAAACAAATTTTGTCGGAAAATTCGGCGAAGTTGACCGAATTGAATTTTGGAGAAATTCACCCATCTCTATTCATAGCCATTCAAATACATCACATCTAATCCTCAACCCTTCTTTTTACTGCCTTCAGTCCCACAGAGAGACTGCAGCTGTACCCCTCTTCTCTCCTCTTCAAAGAGATAGATACATAGATGGATGGACAGATAGATGGACGGACGGACAGACAGACAGACAGACAGACAGATAGATAGATAGATAGATAGATAGATAGATAGATAGATAGATAAAGGGAAAGAGAGGGAGATTCATATAAGATAGATAGATAGATATAGAGATAGATAGATAGATAGATAGCAATCAGATAAAAAATAACGGCACTGCGGCGCTCTTGGAGGATAAAAAGTCAAACACCTTCCTTTTCAGGGTGTTTATTGTATATCTTTTACTTCTGATGAAGCATGGGTATACCATGCGAAACATGTTAAGTGTACAGTGTTTTTATGAGAGTCCTTCTCTTTTATACAATAAACACTCTGAGTGCTATTTTATACCGAGTGCACGAGTTACACGTGGCTTCACGGATACCTGGCTGCCTATATGGAGAACCTATAAGGAGGAACTATAGTTTTATGACAGTTGTGCCTCAGCTACATGCACAACTCCTAGAGGTGAGCACAACATTTATAGAAATATTAATTTCAGTCTGTTCATACTTCACTATTGTGCGCTCTTCTCTTTTTTTTCCTATACTCTAGATAGATAGATAGATACACTGTGTTTAACTTCTACTACATCCTTCACTAGCACACCTTATATATTAATGAACACAAATATTTTTGATACTGAATTTTACAACTTTACAAGAGAAATGCCAGCTGCTAGAAGGGGAACACTGGAACATGGCATGTTTCCTGGGTCCTCTACTCTTCTCTCTTTACACTCTTGGCCTGGGTCAGCTCATAGCCTCACACGGCTTTCATTACCACCTGTATGCTGACGATACCCAACTCTACATCTCCGGCCCAGATGTCACCTCTCTACTCTCCCAGATCCCTGACTGTCTGTCCTCCATTTCCTCCTTCTTCTCCTCACGTCTCCTAAAACTAAATGTGGAGAAAACAGAACTAATCATCTTTCCACCATCCAACTCTACCCTTGCCCCTGATCTCTCTATCTCAGTCAACGGCTGTACACTCTCACCTGTTCCGCAAGTCCGCTGCCTTGGGGTAATCCTCGACTCCGCTCTATCTTTCAAACCACACATCCAAAACCTCACCTCTGCCTGCCGCCTCCACCTGAAAAACATCTCTCGCATCCGCTCATTCCTCAACTATGACACTACAAAAATGCTGGTCCATGCCCTTGTCATCTCCCGCCTAGACTACTGCAACATCCTTCTCTGTGGCCTCCCATCTAGCACTCTTGCCCCCCTTCAAACAATTCTCAACTCTGCTGCCCGTCTTATCCACCTCTCTCCCCGCTACTCCTCTGCCTCTCCCCTCTGTCAATCTCTTCACTGGCTCCCCGTTGCCCAGCGAATTAATTTCAAGTTGCTAACTATGACCTACAAGGCTCTCCATAACCTCTCCCCTCCATACATCTCTGCCCTAATTTCCAAATATCTCCCCTCACGCAATCTCCGCTCCTCACAGGACCTTCTCCTCTGCTCTCCCCTTATCAGCTCCTCACACAACCGTCTCCAAGACTTCTCCCGTGCTTCACCCACACTCTGGAACTCACTGCCCCAACACATCAGACTCTCCTCCACTTTCACCAGCTTCAAAAGCAACCTGAAAACCCATTTCTTCAGGCTTGCCTATAACCTACAATAACCCTGCTGTCACTACACCCTCCACATACATGTCTGCCCCTCACCTTCTGTCTCTTTCCCCCTCCTTGTAGATTGTAAGCCCTTGCGGGTAGGGTCCTCTCTCCCTCTGTCGTGCCAATTGTCATTCATCAATTATCACTGTACTTGTTTGACTTATGTTGTGTATGTAACTCCCTCGAATGTACAGCGCCCTGGAACCAATGGCGCTTTAAAATAAATAATAATAATAATAATAATAATAACAATATAAATTGCAAGGTGTAGTCACACTTTAATGACAGATATGATTCATGTTAGACATATTGGACCTCATTTGTGAAAACTGTCTAACAGTAAGTTTATCTTTGTTGCCCATAGTGCCCATTCAGAGCTCAGTTTTCATTTCTTAAACTGCCCTGGGAAAATAAAAAGCTGAGCTCTTATGGGTTGCTATGGACAACAAAAACAGTCTTACTCTTAGACAGTTTTATTAAATACGGCTTATTATTTCAAATGGATAGCATGAGTAACTGGATGTCCAATAAGCCACCCTACATTTCACCTATTTGCATAGGTCAAGAGATCCACACCTATTTTTAGTTTACTTAGATGTACCTGTAATGCTTGCTCTTGAATTGAGCTCGTTGAGAGCAGCTCCTGCTTTGCTGCTGTTGGCCAGTGATAGCGCATACACCACAACTGACAGTGTATAATTACTACTTATCCCCTCAACAAATTTGCCTTCAAGGTACTGCACGGCTTTCTGAACTCTGGATTCATACTGATGCTGAAAAAATTAATAAGAATTGTGCAAGTGAATTTATATAAACAACTCATGTCTTTTTCAGTAGAGTAAGCATGTATCGTTGTTATGTCAAGTGAATTAAAAGTGTATTTTTAAACACCAACCAACCACTATTTAAAATATATTTCTTTGTATAGGAGACTTGGAGACGGTGTGGTATGCAATTACTGAACCCGTAAAACTGCAAAAAATTAAGTTTTCTCCACACAGTATAATTTTCACCAACCAACCACTATTTAAAATATATTTCTTTCTATAGGAGAATTGGAGATGGTGTGTTATAAAATGATTTCGACTCCAATACTGCAAAAACTCAACTTTTAGGCACTGAGTATGATTTAGCAAATCCAAGCACACTGTATAATATATATATATCCATTTATATGAGAGATAGATGTTATGTGAACCTGCAAATGTCACCAAATAACAGCTTCTGGATGTGGGAAAGATGCAGCCAGCAATACCAAACTCCCTAACTATTGCTATCTACGGAGGGGAAAATGCTATCTAACTATGTCTTGATTTCCTAGGCTTGCTGCACACCCTCCTTATTAACTACCTAACTAATCTAAAGAGCAGTCTGTACAGTACAGAGAGTGAGCTGAAAATGGCGTTCAGAATGCAATACAGTGAAATATATAAATAACATGGTCATGTGATTTTAGCAGCCAATGACCCCTACACCTCAGCGATGACGTTATTGACACTTATCTGTGCTCTGCACTGATTGGATGGCCGCCAAAAGTGCAGAAAGGCACTGAAAACTATTAAAATGGTGTGTCGAATGTCATGTCGAACTCGAACATTTGCTCGAACAAACACTAAAATGTTTGGTTCAAGTTCGAGAAAATCGAGATGTTCGAACTTAACTTTTCTCGGTTCGAACGATCAACACTAGTTGCAACCACTGGAATCCTCTTCCACTCCTCCATTACAACATCATGTAGCTGGTGGATGTTAGAATCATTGCACTCCTTAACCATTCATTTGAGAATGCCCCACAGATGCTCAATAGGGTTTAGGTCTGGAGACATGCTTGGCCAGTCCAGCACCTTTACCCTCATTTTCTTGAGCAAGGCAGAGGTTGTCTTGGAGGTGTGTTTTGGGTCATTATGCTATTGGAATACTGCCCCGAGGCACAACTTCCGAAGGGAGAGGATCATTGTCTTGGTAAACTGCTGTATGGGCTTGCCCACCATGCTACAGCTCAGTTCCAGGGTGTTGGCAATCTTCTTATAGCCTAGGCCATTTTTATATAGAGCAACAATTCTTTTTTCAGACCCTCAGACAGTTTTCTTCCATGAGGTGTCCTATTAAACATCTTGTGACCAGTATGAGAGAGTGTGAGAGTGATAACATCAAATTTAACAAACCTACTCTTCATTCACAGATGAGACCTTGTAATACTAATGAGTCACATGACATCATGGAGATGAAATGACAAATTGGGCACAATTTATCTATTTTCACTTAGGGGTGTACTCACTTTGTTGCCAGCGGTTTAGACATTGATGTCTGTGTGTTGAGTTATTTTGAGGACACACCAAATTAAAAAAATTAAGTCATAAATTTTAAATTTGAAACCAACAGTTTTTGAGTGAAAAAAGTATGTCCCAAGTTGTACGTACTCTGTAGCAGCTATCTTCTATCAGGGTGGTCACTATTTACGCCGTAAGGGTGATTGGACCATTCAGTCCACCTTGTAGTTCTGTATGATAGACACGTCCAGGTTCAGAAAATATGCCGGTGTTTAAATCTTGATACTGTACCAACCATTCTACTGATTGGTTTAAAGTATCTGAGTCTATGTACGTAAAGGGCCGAGCTTGTAGAAAGCATCTTAATACAAAGGCTGTAAGCCTGCAAAAAAGGTACGTATTTTATTTTCATTAACCACAAGAAAGCCAGATAAATATTATAACATCTTTACATCTTAGGACTATTCTAATTATTGCACACTTTAAATATGTAGTTTAAACATGACATTTCAACCTATTGATCACTCATTGAAGGCATTAATGGGCATTTATGACATATCCACAGAATATGCCATGAATGTCTGGTAGATACAGGTCCCACAGGTAAGACTTTAACTCTAAAACTAGGTCCCTGAACCATCGTCCTCCCTGGTGAATGGCAAGGTGACCACTTATGGCTGCAACTCTCTCTATTTCCATAAGGCCTTGTTCACACGGCTTATTTGGGCGCTGATTGGAGCCGTACTGCGCGCTGGATTTGCGCTGCAGTACGGCTCCAATCCGTCCGAGTAACTACGGTAATCCACAGTTCTCATAGAGAACTGTGGATTCCATCTCTTCTCCCCGCTCGGCGAATACGCCGAGGGGGGAGAAAGTGACTTGCCAATTATTTACAGCGTGTACGCGCCGTAGATAATGACAGTCTATGGGGCCGGCGAGCTGCCGACCCCCGCCCCGCCCCACTGCACGGCTGTCGGCGTAATTGCGGGGCGAAATCCGACCCCGCAATTACGTCGGCAATAAGCCGTCTGAACATTGCTTAAGAGTTGCAAAAGAGTGAAGAAATCAAGTGATACCTTTTAGAGGCTAACTGAGTATAGCTCTCTTTCTCAGGCACTCCAAACAATAATTCTTTGCAGAGTAGGTGATACATTTTTGTCTGGAGTGCATTAAAGGCCCCAACAGAAAATGGCACCTCACCCTGCCTGCAGAACAAGTACAAGACCAGCAGGCAAATTCACACCACTGACAGTGTACCTATTCCACAGTCACAGCAGGCACAGAATCAGGGGGGCATTTTCCTCCATGTCTGCCAATGTGGTGTCTCTGATTATTATATAGATAGAGACACAACATAACTACTTGAGAGCTTCAGAATTTAGATGAGAATGAATGGTAAAATGATAGACGAATAGCATTTAAAAATAAATATGAAATGCTTAAATGCTTTAGCCACCTTAGGAGTTAAAGAAGCTACAGAGATTTTCTAGCTAAAAATACAAAAAACACAGAATTTACAATCTTTTAGAGCTGATTTATCACTACCTGGAAACAGTTTCTATCTAATTCACCTTATTCTTGTTTAATGATAAACTAAAATCCATCTAAAACTAAGTTAAAGGTAATGTATTGTAATAGTGAAATAAAATATTATGCTTACCAGGTACTTCCGGAACTATCAGAGTTTCCAAATGCACTAAAAGAGCCATCACTCCTCCTATAACTCAGCTCCCTTTGATAGCCTGTACATAAAATATACAGAGCTTTTAAGGAATTTATTGCATTTATATGCACATATCAAAATTATAATGCAAATGTAAAAGCATAAAAATGCAACTGCCATGCTATTACAATAATACTAATACATAATAGTAATAATAATTATTCCATTCCATCAATAGAATTCTGGGTTTACTTATGTAAGAGTTAAGCCCCATTCACATCACGTTTTTTATTCTCCGTTTAACGTATCCATAAATAATGTAAAAAAAAATCTGTTAAATAATATGTATACAGGCTTTATGTTTGTATATTTTTCTCAATGAATCTCATTAAAAAAGCATTTGTCCAGTATATGTTTTTTGTTTTTTTTTAAAACAAAAGAGGACTAAAAATCATAGTAGTCTACATTTATATTTCCTTTTTAAAAAATGTATGCACTGAGCAGAGTACAAAAAAGTATTGTGAATAGGGCCTTAACTTCCTGATTTGTTTAAAAGTTTGTGGACAGAATATAACCCATGCTACTAATATCTTGAAAAGTGTTTAGTCATTTAAATGGAATTGAGCTGCAGTTGTGCACGGTTGGCATGAGGTGACCATGGACAAGGGTTGTGCTATTTAAAAATGTTTTGACATTCAGCCTACATTACTACCAGTTATAAATCATTATAATAAATATACAATTAAAAGGATTTTCCTTGATTTTGGAAACTACTGAACAGGCCAGGAAAATAACCAATTCTCACCAATTCTCAGTTGCTGCCGATCCTTCACTGCCAGAGCTGCTGTGTTCCTATTGACCCCTGATATATTTATTCATATTTATTATGTCCCCCCAAGGCCGTCTTTTCTCTAAACTGAACAACCTTAGTTGTGCTAATCTTTCTGGGTATTGCAGTCCACGCAGTCCTTTTACTATTTTTGTTGCTGATTTGGACCTGTTCAAGCTCTACAATGTCTTTTCTGTGCAATGGTGACCAAAACTTTACACAATATTCCATGTGTGGTCTAACCACTGACTTGTATAAAGGGAGAATGATGTTCTTATCATTTGCCTCTATGCCTCTTTTAAAACACCCCATGATCCTATTCTCCTTGGCAGCTGCTGCCTGACACCTGCTGCTACAATTAAGTTCAATATTACATAACGCAACCACCTTTTCATATTTTATAAAGCCATTCGTAGTATTTCCGTAAGCTTTACACTTTACTCTTTCTGTGTTAGTAAAGGTATATTTTATTTTCCATGCTTTTCGCATGACTTCTTCAAGACACCGTGACAATAAAGATCAGACATTTATGACATAAAAATCAGAACAATCTTACTGTAATCTTGTTCTTATTCAACACAAAGGAGTTAGCGGCTGTTTGTATATCTCCCAAGTAGCATGTCTGCTACGTTTCGAGGCAACTCCCTCTTTGCTAATGAACTACACATATTAATATCCTGCCGACATGATTAACTCAAATGTTAATATTAAGGACATATGTTTCTGAGGAGATCAATTTATACAATGTACCCAATATCAGCTTTACTAGAATAGTAGGCAGTTACCTTGCTCCATGTAGTTTATAGCTTTTTCTCTAATATCTGGTTTAATCTGCTTAGTTGCTGTTAAATACATAATAATATAGATGTTTGGGGCAAAGTTGATCATGTTTTGTTCTCCGCAACCATATGGCATCTGGATAAGTGACTCAAGACCATTTATTGAAGGTGCAAGAAGATCTCCTGTTAAAAAAAGCAAAAGAGAATTTAGGAACTATGATTTGCCGTATTCATTTAAGCATTTATGTCCTACTTTGAAAATTCTAAACATAGGACGCGATATAATCTGAAGATGGAATCCATGTAATAATCCAATTATATTAACCAATATAGAAAGTCATGTAGTAGCAAACCATGGAGAAAAGTGGTTCTGTTTCTGGAAGCTATGCTCATGGCAGAAGCCATGTCCTGATGGTAAACTGTTAATAGGGTCTGTCATAGCTAATATTGTTTTGGTGATAAAATAGCACTGCATGCTGTTCATTATTTACAGTCATATCTGCTGGAAATAACAAAAGGGCTCTTCAAAGGCAGTGTAATCATAATGTAAATGAGAGGTTAGCACAGCAGACAAAATTTATTTGGTTACTAGTTAGCTGCAGGAGCCAGGAACAGGAAGCACAGTCATAATGGTTGTCACTCTTGACTTAGCTTGTCAGAAATTGACAACAATCTGTCATTTTGACAGAATGTTTTGTCAATACCAAAGTGCCATTATAACCATCAGTCACTAAAAGGTGACGGCA
Source organism: Phyllomedusa bahiana (assembly GCA_025379985.1). Taxonomy (NCBI): domain Eukaryota; kingdom Metazoa; phylum Chordata; class Amphibia; order Anura; family Hylidae; genus Phyllomedusa; species Phyllomedusa bahiana. Next base: position 123,017 of record JAODAL010003494.1, read on the forward strand.
AAAGTGATGCTTTATAGAGCTGCATGTTTGGAAAAATGTCTTGCAAAAATGTCTGCCACAACTAAATAGAAAGATGCTTACATATCTGTAGCTAAAACTAATTTTGTCTGCTACTCTGCCCTCTGATTTGCTAATATGTGGATAATTTTCTCTTTTGGGTTTAAATGTTGAGGTAGAGCCTATCGATTTTAAAACTACATTCTCAAGAGCTTTAAATTGGCCATAAACCAATTTAAGAAAGCTTAAAGGGGTTTTGCCATGATCTAATGTTGACGTGGGATCCTCCAAAATGGGTATTTAATCACTTTTCTAAATATATGTCATTAAAAAAAGTGAGGCCTGTGAGATCTACAGCCTTCCTTACATGCCCTTAGATTTCTGACAGTTTACATTAGACAGGACCAGGAGATGACAGGAGCTGATCTGGCCATGCTTGCATTCTTTGCACTTGTTATCTGATGGGAGGGGACATGAATGAGCGTTGTAGGGGCAGGGGCGAAGAGGTGCTGTGTCTTTTGTTTAGTGAATACACGGGTGGTGATGTAATTATCTGAGTAAATATGCAGATGCTCCCTGCACAGCCCTCCTCCCCCCCTGCATCAGTTTGTGAACAAATGAAAGAATGCTGCCTGCTCAGAGATCATCTTCTCTCCTGAGCAGATAAGAGGGAAAAACAAATGCAATACACAATACAGTTATCCCCTGTGGATTAGTCAAACAATGTTTGCTCAACTACAGAGACTGAATATCAGGAGCGTGCATAGGAGGTAGTGCAATGACATCACAGAGGAGGTACTTGTTTTTTTTAAACACAGAAACACAACGCCCCTTTTTTCAAGCCTCAAGAGGGAAGTATCAGCCTGTTAGGTAATTAACTCACTTCTTGGCAAAACCCCTTTAATGTCAAAATGTTTATCTTACCAACAACTTTGACAAAGCCTTCTACAGTGTCTGATACAACATCACTAGGAAAGGTGAATGAGAAGTTCTTTGATACGGTTTGTCTTGCACTTCCAGTAAGGTCAAAGAGGGCCGATTGTGAATAGAATTATTTCACTCCTTCAGCCTGTAGAGTATATAGTATATAGGTAGATGGCATATTTGCTATCAGAAATTTATATATAACAAAAATAAACAACACCAAGATATGGATAAAACAGATATTACCTTCACTAAAATAGTTTGGGTTAAGACTTCAGAAGCTGCTTTTGATGTCACTGTCACGTTTACTGTCATATTGCCCACTTTTCTCGGGTTTATTGGAAACATAACAGTTGTTCCAGCTTCACCTTGAACAGTCACATTAAACTGGCCAGGTACAGTACTCTTATTGTTATTAGGTACGATTATGTCGAATGAAGTGCTGGATTCCAAAGTGACCACAACCTACGAACATAGCAATAATATATCATACAATTACGTCTCAGAGTTCATATATGTCTAGCAATTAATCATAGTTTTTATCAGTATAGTTGTGTTGCATCAAAAATGTTGCATGCAGTGTCTTTAAAACCACTGAGTTCACAGGTCTTGGGCTTTGCCTTTAGGCCAAAGACCTATTTGATCCTATGAGGGTCAAATTACACAGTAAACTTTACATAAGCCTTTAGAAGATAAGCATGTCAGTGGAATACATATACAGTGGTTTTGATGAGAACAGAGGGATCTTCATGCCCCAATAGTATGGAGGGCTGGAACGGCACCAAGCGAGGCGAGAATTCTTTAGTGTAGGTCCCCATTTGATCCTTGTCGGTGGTGGAGGGGACAGTTTTGACCAAAAACTGTATCCTAGAAGTGGCAGAGATGCACTTTGAAATAGTTCATATACTCATTGTTTAACTGTCTCTTAGCTCAGGCAGAGTGTTGCTGATACATTTTTGTGTACACTTTATCTAAGCCTTCAGAAGATAAGCATGTCAGTGGAATACATATACAGTGATCCCTTAACTTACAATAGCCTTATTTTCAACATACAATGGTCTTTTCTTGAACATTATATATTGAAACCACACTCACCATACAATATTACAGTCACATCTGATCTGCAGCACATGTGATTGATGAAGATTCAACCACTTATCATGAACATTTTACTGGTAAAACATTTGTATTAGTAAAGTGCATGCAGTGATTGGCAGTCTAGTCAGGTTCGGATTGGCCCACAGTGGAATAGGGGAAACCCAGTTGGGCTCCTGAGTATGGCAGACCTGGAGTTTTCTTTAAACTGCATATAAAACCTTGGGAGAGGCAGAAAGAAAGAGGCAAAAAGCAAGAGGCGGAGTAAAAGAGGCATATACAGTAGCTTTAGGGTAGGCCCCCAGAATCAACTCTACTAATGGGCCCCATGTTCTACTCCAAGAGGTGGGCCTCCAGGATGAAATTCCACTGGTGGTCCCTAGGCACCTCAGTCCAACACTAAGTCTAGTAGTGCCTCTCTACCGTACAGTGCGTTGCTACATGTTTTGTACTGTTCTTCACATTGGCCAGGATGAGCGGTTCCTTTGGGCAACAGGTGAGGGTGGCTCCATTTTAAATTTTTCCTGATACACAGTGTATAAAGTACATGACCCAAAGAAGTTCCTATCCTCAACGAAGAAAGTTATTTTCAGTAGCTCTTTCTAACTCTTATATATCAAGAATTGCTTTATCTGAGTTCATTATCTGCTTACATTTTTTAATCTTCATTTTGTATGTTTATGACAGTTTGTGGCTTCAGAACCAATTACCAATATTCCATAAAATTATGGTTTCAACATACAATGGTCGTCCCAGAATCAATTAATATTGTACTGTGAGGACCACTGTACATTGAACAACTACTATCTATAGCTTTGGAATTTAGCAAAACATGGCACCTGTTTTATAGAAATATTACCACTCTTGGCCATGGTCTATATCTGGTATTGCAGCTCAGCTTCATTTACTTAAAAGTGATGGAGCATTATTAACATACACAGCCCATGGACAATAGTAACAGGGTTTTTTTTTTAAGAAAGCAGCTGTGTTTTTTCATACAATTTTAATTCTTTGTATGTGTTTGTTGTGACATGACCAGCACTAAATGAGGAAAACATACCTGCAAGTTTTCTTTCAATGAGTTGAATAAAATGACTTCTATAACACATTGTTCCCCTCTTGTTAATGAAAATGGCATGTTGAGTACAGCCGTCAAAGGTTTGACTACAGTTACCTAAACATAAAAAATAATTCCCTTTAAATGACAATTACAAAACAGGGTTTTCAACCAAGTACATACTTGAAACAAAGCATTTGTCAAATATAGGTGAGATGTATGACCCTCTCAGGTCTACAGTATTGAGTAGAGTGTTGGTGTACTAGGTGGCTGAAGAATTTGTATTCTCCTTGTTTATTAAAGGGGTATTCTTGTGTCATTGATTATCTTTAAACATGTAGGCAACGGTATATAAAGACTATTATCAAATAAATTGCTATTATGATTTTTGCTTCTCTTCAGAGTAAGGAAAAGATCCTATCTCCTGCTTTTGTACACAAGATTCCCTAGTTATTGGCCAACTCACAGAGTCCAGCAGTGGTCAGGATAATGATGTCATTCACTGCAGTGGTCCTCATCTTGAAAGTCGGGAGCTTATTTACATTGCTTACTGACAAGCTTCAACCATCTAGAGCTCTGTAGCCTTGTGCACTACAGTTTAAAAACCTCTTGCAGTTATGTCACTGTAACAGGGTCAGCAAGGAGAGACAATCCCTTTAATATACCAGGGCTGAACAGCCTTAAGCTTCCTATACTCTGGCAAATGTTTTTGACACAGAAAACACAGAAATAACCTGAATTTTCCCACAACCAGGAGCAGAAAAGGAAGCAGTAGGAATCCAATAAAAGACTAGGTGGAGTAAATGTCTCCAGACTGCAGTCCATTCATCCACAAAATACTGGCATCACTTCAACAGCTTAACATACAAAATACTACTGTGACATGCACAGATACTTATAAGGGGTTTTCTCACCACAATGATTAGCTTTTAACAGGTAGTGAAAGGTGTATGAAGACTATTACTAAATGCATTGCTCTTTTTATTTTGCTTTATTAACTTTAACAGGAATAGCTAGAGCTGTTATGTCAATTACTGTAGAACTGCCAAAAACCTAACAAGGAAATGTGAGTCTGAAGCTGACTGTGGTTCTGTGAAACTGCATGCTGAGAGAAAAAAACAGTACTCTGTATTAAAATTTCTTTGTTCAACTACATGGTAGTTATAAAAAAGCAATAGACTTTCACTTCATTGTATACACTGAATGTAACAGTCAATGCCTTACTGCTGAGGTAAACAGCTCACTGAAAAGAGACAGCATTATACAACAGTATATGCATATGCTACATAAGAGGTGAAGGATGGAGCTGGGGGTTGAACTGTGTTTAACCCTATGATTAAAATTTCTGATATATATGGCATTTGGATGTGCTATTAAGCACTGGCACTGTCTTTTGGAAAAAGAACATTAAGGCATTATTGGGGGTCGGGGGAGAACTGTGTCAGATAGGTTTCCAATCAGTGATGCCGAGCCTCCACATAACAGTAGCACTTACAATTAAGTAGTCTCATAGGAAAGGATAATCAACCACTAAAAATCACAATGTTGCACTGTTAACAATAAGTTGAAAAAGAAACTTACCTCAACAGGTATATCAGTTACCCCAAGTCCTAGTTCCTCAGACATAACAAACGCAGTGGCCACCCAAATAGCATTTTTGTTTGGGGTAGATACTTGAAGGTTTGTTGTTAAAGATAAACTGTGGAAAATAAGTATTTTAATTCAAATCCCATAGCACTGACTTATATTAGACACCACTGAAAGTGTTCCAGTAACTGAGGCATTCCAGGAATAATTAGTTTCATCTTTATTTGGTAGTTAGTGGAGGAATACATGAAGTACAGGCTCGGACTGGCCCACAGGGGAATAAGGGAAACTCTGGTGGGCTCCTAAGCTTGGTGGGCCCCTAGGCTTGTTAGACTTCTGAGCATGACAGGGGCTGCTTTTCAGAGAGAAAAGCAGATAAAGAGAGTCAGAAATAAAGAGGCAGAGCGCAAGAGTCATGTGAAGTATGTACAGTCATGTGCAGAAGATGCAGGGTAGACCCAAAGAATCAACCTTTGGGCTTCGAACTCCACTAGTGGGCCCCAAGAATCAGCTCCACTGATGGAGCCCAAGAATCAACTCCACTTTTGGGCCTCAGGAGTCAACTTCACTGGTGGGTCCCAAGAATCAACTTCACTGGTGGGTCCCAAGAATCAGCTACACTGGTTGCCCCAAGAATCAACTCCACTGGTAAGCCCCAAGAATCAGCTCCACTTTTGGGCCTCAGGAGTCAACTTCACTTGTGGGCCCAAGACATGCACTGATGAAGGGGATTCAACTTAGTCATTGTGCAACCATGATCCGACCTAGAACCACTATGGCACCAGGGATTTTCAATTAGTTTATGCTTATGTACAATGTGTTGTTCCGTAATGGCCGCCATCAAATCCGCATTATTCATAGAATGTAAGTAAATAAAGTACATTTAACAAACCTTATGTTGGTGTCTATCCAAATCCAAGTTTCTGGAAAAACAACTGTGTCTTGTTGTAGGGGAGTAACTTCCTCACTTATTTTCCTATCAAGTCCATTAAATCCTAAAAAATATATATAAATACATCAGTTCCTGTAGTATTCTTTCACTATGTCTTTTTAAATCAAACTGGGCTATATACCACCTCTATCCTTGGTAAAACTTAGAATATATCGCAAAAAACACCTATCAGAAACATTTTTTTTTACCAACTACAGAAAAAAGTTAATAAACTTTATTGAAAAATTACCAAAGTACAAACATTGATAAAACAACATTAAAAAGATGACAATGGAACTACACAAATGGCATGACCTACAGACAACCATCTACATGAAATAAAGTCAAAAATTAAAGGTGGGTAACCCCATACTGGTAACTATGAATATATCGTAAAAGCCATATGGCAACAGTAAATAAATAGTATATACCCGACCTTGAATAATAGACGTTGTAGAGGAATAAACATTCCAAATTGGGCCGATGGAGGAATGTAGGACACGCGCCCCAACATCCCGGACGAAGCGCACTGCGAAACGCGCGTTGGGAACTATGTCTTTTTAGCCAACAGGTGGTTCAAAAAGACAGACCCAATTTGAAATTACTATATCTCTGCAACCACGAAATGCCCATGATGGAAATTCTTACCACTTGAAAGGGCAAAGCATATATTTTCAAGTGATTAGAGCTACTGTAGATGCCTCTACCAGCCTACACGCCTCTAGACTTTGTCATTCAGAAAATGATGACCCACAACACAAGGAGCTTTATGTTCTGCAGTTCAACAACACTGAATCCTTAATAGCAGTCTAGCATGCATTTTAATGGTGTTTTGGCATTGATCCACCAATGTCTAAGAGCATTTGTTGTTGATAAAACAATTTGAGGAAATGGGCTGTTTATGTAATGAGAAGAACAAAGAGTGACCATGCACTTCAAAAGAAAATGTGAGGGTGTAAGCTGTCTACTTAGCTTGCCAGCCGAGACCTTGAAATCCCTTATACTATTAAATCATAAGGATATGCCAACTACAACTTGTACAGGATTTTCATGCAGGCAATAAAGGAAAACATGTAGAATTTAATGATGTAATGTTACAAAACACGGAGGAAAACAGCTTCTAACCACATTTGATTTTTAGCGATGAAGCAATATTTCATCCAAGTAGTGAATTTTAAACCCCCTGGGTTTGTGCGCATAAGGGCCCAATTTAGAAAATTCCACACAAAATTGTAAAGCATGAGTGTAATTCCTCAAATGTCAATGTGATTTATGCCATTTCTTATAGAAATTCTATGGCCCTCTCTTTTTTAGGAGAACACAGTTATGGGGCAAATGTTGTAAAATCCGCGGGGAACGGGTTTTTCCCAAAAATTTCGGGGTTTCCCACCAAATTGATTGGGCTTTAAAATGTAGAAAAGGGAAAATAAAATGCAATACAAGGATGTTTTCAAACCCCAGAAAGGACTGCCCTTTTAAAAGTTGTCAAGTTTGAAAAAACGGCAACCCCCCGCTTGAAGCCCAATTAAACCCCAGCTGAAACGGATTAAAACCTTCGCCCCGCGGGCAGAGTCGGGCCAAAAAAGTAAACTTCCATGGGGAAAAACAAAATCCAAATGGGGTTTAAAAAACAGGGATGAGCTTTATTGGAAGAATAGTTTTTCAAAAAGGGGGAACACAAGTGACCAACACCACACCATAACAAAAGGGCGTTTTTGGGGAAAATGCTTGCCCTTGTTCCCCGCCTCTATTCTATTTTCCCAAAAAAAGGCCCCTTTCATGTTTTTACACCTCTATGCTGGATTCATTCCTAGGAAGTTTTACTGTTTTGAAAAGGTAAATAAAGACCTTTTACCCAATAAAATTGGGGGGGTTTTAAATTTTCCCCTTTAAATTTAGGAGTTTAGGGGAAATTTTATTACGGTGGGGTAACAATTTTTTCCTGGGTTTAAACCAACCCCCCCTTTTTCCTGCTCTTTTTGCTCCAGTTTTTCTTTTCCAACATGGTGATGCCCACTCCCTGCTTTGTTTATCTTTAATACAAAAAACCCTGTTATACCCCCTATTTTTGGGAAAATTTTTAAACCCCTTTAAAAGCGCTTTAGCCTCACTGAACCCCAAAAAAGTAGGAAAGACAGTTTTCCCTTTTGGGGAACAATGGGGTTTTGAAAATTTTGAAAAATTACAACTGCCAAAATGTTGGATTGGGGTTGCACTGGCCCCTAAAGATTTGGAAATTACACTCTTGGCAACTTAGATTCCCAAATATTATAGCCTGTGACTTTTTCTTGTACTATATACATGTAGCTTTTTTTTGCCCCACCCAATTAGTACTAAAGTGTTTGTTTTTCAAAAACAAAATCACAACAGTGGTGACCTCAGTGGAAGAAAAACTTTGAGAGGAATTTGGGACGAATGCTACTATTTTTTTCCCGTTTTTGGGAAACAAAAGTGGGTAAAGGACACATACCGTTTTTAATAAAAAAGGTTAGAAAGAAAAACCCCATTAAAAAAATTGAAAACTTTATGTTAGGGCCTGGTTCACATCTGCTTTTAGAAAGTTCTTTTTCAAAAACCTTTGTCGAAAGTGCTAAAGGGGAATGGGGAAAAAAAATAGCTAGCTCCCGGCACTTTTTTTTTCTGGAAATTTTTATTTTAACCACGTTTGGGAAAACCTTTCCTTTTGGGCCTTTTGGTGTCTGTTGAAAAACAGATCCAGTTCTACCTCTGAGGTTCTGGACTGTACCTTGAGGGCAGTTGTAAAACCGGGCTCACTAGTAAAACACTGCCATAGTAAATATACTGTTTTGGGAAGGGTTGGGCCCCATATTTTTTAAAAAACACCCTTTTTTAAAGGGTCAACATCCCACATTAGTGAGGTTTTTAAATGATTTTCATCAAAACCCCCCCACATTAATAGGGCAGAAAAGGACACAGAACCAAAAACACATTTAGGGCATGTTTACAGATCCATACGTGTGTCCAGTGGTACCTACAGGTGTTTATTTCTTTTTGTAAACTATAAAAGGTGTTAGTACAGACTGCAGGTACAGATGTATAAATACATATTATATGTTTTTTGTTTTAAAATCCTGATCCCAAAAAGTGTTTAAGCGAGGCAGTTTTTAGGTTTTTTTAAGGGCCAGGGCAATTTTTTGTTTCTCTAAAATTAAAAATTTTTTGTCTACATTTTTCCCCTTTTTTCATGTTTTACAAAAAAAAAACAGCATACATTTACATCCATTTCTGTTAATTTTTTACAGGGAAAATTAATATTATTTTAAATCATTGTTAATAAATTTATTGAAATAACGTTTTTTTCTACTATTACATTAAAAAAAGTTAACTGTTTAACTTATAGTTTATATAGGGTTTAAATATAGGGCGTTTTGGGTTAATTTTTTAAAAAAGGACAAAAAAGTGTTGTATTCATCCTTCCCAAAAAGACGTATACAGACATAAACAAGGCAAACGTAATTAAAAGCAAGCACTTTTGAACTACCTTTTCCCCATTATAGGCTGTGGATCCATCATGCTATATTTTAGTTAACCAAAATTTGGCTATTCCCAAAAGTATTTCAGTAGGCGGATGTCAAAAACATGTATGTAAATAGGGCCTTAGTCAAAAAGGAATACAATTGCTTATGAAGAAAGCCAAAAAGATATATAGTGGTTCAAGCCTCCATCCTCATCTTCCTGGCATTAGGACCTGGAGTATTCATAGTGTATCCAAATCATGGAGCATGGAGATCTGAAAGTTTTAAACCAACCCGTTATGTCCCCCTTTTAAAATTAAAATCCAAAAAAATTTTTTCAAAGGGGTCCCTAATAAATTTGGGGGGACTAATTTTTTCCCCCTGTCTCTTTTATATTTTATAATATGGGGGGCAAAAACAATTGAAAGAAAAATTTTGAAAGGAAGGAAAAAATTTTAAGGGGTGGGTGGTTTATTCATGGAAATCACATTTTTACCAAATTTTAGTCCCCTAAGGGGACTTTTTTTCACCCATTTAGTTATTAAGCCATTGGCACCAAATTTAGGAAATTTGTCCCGGAAAGCTTTTGGAGAAATTTGCAAAGGGCCCAACCCCAAAAAATTCCCCATGGAAAAACCTCATTACGTGATGACGGGGGCTTTGTTTTTGCAGTATAGATTTTAAATTTTTATAGAATTGTGGGTTTTTTTTTAAGCCTGAGAAGTTTGATTGTGATTACAACTATACAAAATGAAACCTATTTAAAGAGATATTCCTGATCAACTGACACCATGCTGTCGCTTTCATATAAAATTTACTTTAAGTATTAGTACACTTGTTTAATGCTAAAGACCCTTTTTGCATGCGACAATTTCTGTAAACCACCTGACGGATACTATCATCATTATGTCCCTGCAGCTGAACGAGAGGAGTGTCTTTATAGACAGACAGACAGACGACAGATGATAGATTAGAAATAGTAGTTTGATAGTTTTCATTAAAAATTATGTGTCTTGTACTAGGTGGTAGACATTAATAAAAAATAAACTTACCATAAAAACTATATACTATAGCATTAGTCAAACTTGATAGGTAACTCTAGGGAACACAAAAAATTTACTTTGTTAGTAGTCAGAATACAAAATGTTAATGAATTGGAAGCAACCTAAAACAGGGAAATGTCATTTTATATTGTGTATGAACGTACCGGATAATCTGTGAATATTTCATTTTCTATCTAGAAAGCAAAAATAACATTCTATCAGTTACACTTACAAATTTAGTTTTAAATATTAGCCAATGACTAAATCATGGCGTAAATAACCTGAAAAGAAATTGAAGCTGTATATAAATTGGGACTAGCTGTAAATTGGTATCTAAAAATGGCAGAAATACTTCTGAAAAAAAGTTTCAGCTTGATGTGTACGTGGATTTCTTTCTTGCCCTAACAATGCTATGTTGTGCAGACCCCTCCAAAGGTATGCAAAGGTATGTTCACACAGTCAAATTTCGGCGTGCATTTCGCGTCGTATTTGCGCGCTAATACGAGCAAGATGCGTGCCGAAATTACAGTAATCCACAGTTCTCCGCCTCCTCTCCCCGCTCGTACAATACAAGTACAATCGTATTGTTCGCGCAGGGAGATAAATGACATGTCTATGAGTAATGAATGTCTATAGGGCCGACAGGCTGCCGGCCCCCCAGCATCGCAGGAGTACGCGCGTATCAGTGCGACTCCCGAACACCCGGCGTAATTGCGGGTCGTACTGTATGCCCTGCATTTACGCTGTGTGAACATAGCCTAACTATCTTTATTTACAATAAAACTTTCTCATCGGTGATCGTGCTTGCTGCTAGTGTACTTTCAGCAGATGCTTACATAGCTTAAATGTTTAATGTGTGCGCTAACCAAACTATGTTACATATGCCAACATGAAATGTTGAAAGAAATCTTAAAATACAAGTTTTCTCTACCACCCTTAAAATGACTGCTAATAAATTAAAGAACTGTAGCTACTGTAAAAAACAGCTGTTTACAAAAGTGATAAACAAGGTAAATGCGAATATTTATTGGACAGCACATATATTATGTGTGTGCAGAGGCAGATGGAGGTAACTTGTCGCCCATGTGCTTGTCCCCCACCCTTGTCTCGCACGTGCCAGTCATAAATCACATCTTAAAGGTTTTCAAAAAAACCCTTACCCATCAAGTAATTCTGAGCCCCATCCATGCAATGTAATGGTCAATAGTGAGCACTATTAGAATTAATTTAAAGGGGTTTACCATTATGTTGATTAACTTTAAACATGTGAGCAATGGGAACAAAGAATAAAGATTATTCTCAAATCCATGGTTGTTCAGATTTTGAGATTTCTTGTCTCCTGCTTGTTTATAGAATGTTTCCTAGGCTACTGAACTCCTCTTTCTACTCTAGCAATCCTGGCCAGGATGGGGACATCACTCCCTGCTGTCTCTTATTAGCAGCACAGGAGCTTGATTATCTGCCTTAAGGACAAACTTTAACCTTTTAGAGCCCCGTAGGCTTGTGCCCTGCTATTTCACCCCTCTAATCACATATACATCTATAATACTCGTAAAATAAGTTTTTTCTTTGTAAAAATATATGCCATAGTTCACAATATGGCGTGAAAACTGTTGTGTGAACCCAACACTATTTAGCAAAACATAACACAGAGTTCCCCTGACCTGCATGTTTTAGGACCCTGGGAAAAGAAAGGCAAAATGTCAGTCACTGCTGTAGAACCTCCGGGAGCCTCAACTGAGCTCTTCATTTTTTTCCTTCCCACCTTCCAAGACCCATAACTTTTTTTATTTTGACATCTACATAGACATATGAGGGCTTTCATCTTGCAGAACAAGATGTACTTTTTAACCATGCCATAGACCACACCATAGACTATACTGGAAAAGTGCAAAAAAACTTTTTAAGTGGGTTGAAATGTAAAAAAAAGGTACTTGTACCATGTTTGTCGCGGTTTTGATTTTATGATGTTCACTCTTCGGCAAAATGATGTGTTATCTGTATTCTGCAGAGTGGTACAATTCATTATACGAACATAGGGTGGGGTTTTCCGACTAGTTTTTAGATTAATTTAAAAAAATACCATTCATTTTTCCATCTCTTAAATTTGTGCTGTAGCATAATTTTTTGTGACCAAAAACTTTTTGTTGTTCCATCTATGAAACTGAGTGGAGGTGCATTTAGCAATCTAAAATGTAATTTTTACAGGTACCATTTTGTCAATTTTTAATCACTTTTTGTTCCAGTTTTTAAGGGCGTAAAATGACACAAAAAAACACACTTTTGCTGTTTGGATATTTTTTCCTACGGTGCTCAGCGTACGGGATATATTATGTTATATGTTAATAGATCAGACTTTTACGGACATAGTGATACCAATTCCGTGTAACTTTCAATTTTTTTTATTTTTAAAATGGCAAAAGTGGGGTGATTTGAACTTTTAATATTTTTTTTTATAATACATTAACATTGAGTAACAATGCAAAAGGGTGTACCAAGAAGGTGGTTCTACTTCCTGCCTGAGGAAGGAAGTAATAGAAATGAAAACATGGCAGCTATGGAAGCCTTTATAAGCCTTCAAGTTGCCATGTTAGATTAGCACCCTGCCATTGGGATGTCGATCAGTGGGAAAAACATTGCACAACACCACTTTTCATTCATTTAGACACCATGGCCGTGATCACCACTAAATGGCTAAACAGCAGGGATTGGAGCCGACTCTGTTCCCTACTGTTAGCGGCCAGGGGCGTAGCTAAAAACTTATGGGCCTGGGTGCAAAACTTCCGCTTGTGGCCCCCTTACTCCCAATTACCATCTGTGGACCAAAACTTTTTAACAACAGGTACCCTACTTGGCGTAGCGGATGTCTGCGGTGCAGCGCGCTGCCGAAAATTATTTCTATTAAAAGGGATTGTCCAAGAGAAGAAAATTCATTTCAAGTGGGGCCAAAGAAAAACAAGTTATATAGCCAAAGTGTCTGTTCCCTCTTGTGCCCTAGCCCCGTCACAAATTTAAAACAATTATAAAATGTACACATATATAGAAATATACAGTGTATTTGCACTATATAAATATATATATTATATATATATATATATATATATATATATATATATTATATATTATATATATATTATGTTATATTGTGTGTGTGTGCCTGTAACGTGTTTGCCTTATGTTGCATGAGAGTGGCCTGTGTGGCAGACATGCTGGGACTTGTAGCTCTACGGCTGTGGTGTGGGACTACAGGTACCAGAATACCACACTGGACATGTTTTAAGTTTTGAATGCTATCCAGTGTGGTATTACAGGCACACACTATATATATAGCATATAAAATACCATATATAGCATGGTGACTGTCAATACACAGTCATTATCTCGGCAGGAGGGCTTCTGTACGGGAGCTTGAGCAGTGCTGCTACTGTTCCGCCTGGGAATCTGTAGCAGATGGAGTGCTCCTCCCCCCTCCCTTCCTGTGTGTCTGTGAAGACTGCAGCCTCCATGCACAGGGTCGGCTGCTGCTTGATTGTAGCTGCGATATCTCGCAACCGCAGCTGTATGGCGTGGGAGGCTCGTGGGCCCCCCTGGCTCAAGGGCCTTGTTGCAATTGCGACCGCTGCGACCCCTGTAGCTACGTCACTGTTAGCAACATGATTCAGCTGCAATAAGCTTACTGAGTAAGCCCACAACATAGGACCTTACCGACACCATGATGTACTCATAAGTCATGTGTCGGTAAGGGGTTAAGGGTTTATTGGCTTGCTAAGAAGTGTCATAATAAATGACATTTTTTATATTGTTTGGAGACTTTTGGCTGTCACTTGGATGTTCCTACCAGGGTCATTTCTACGCTAAACTGTGCTCAGGGTGAAAAATTCCCTTAATTGAAATGTCATATACATGTGAATGTGCCTCGCACAGCCATTACATGTATGTAACCTTAGGTCAGGAGCGCTGTGTGGTACATATAATGGGCTATTTCATGCAATGGCTGTGTGTGATACAAATAATAGCTAAATGACCTAATATTTGTACCATACAAAACCATTATATGGTGATGTTCTAAACTGCTATTTATGCAATGCTCAGCTCTTTCAAAATGTACGGGCTGCGTTTGTTAATAATAAAAAATATTTACCTTACAGAATAAGGGTTGTTCACACAGCGTTTTAACTCCGTGTTCACATCCGCTTTTTAGATCCATCTCTGGGACCGACAGAATGGACCCAGAGACAGATCTAACAATTAGCAGTGAGATTATCACTGCGGGCTATGAGGAAGACGCAGCTGCGTTCACATGAGAGATTGCCGCTGCGTGTTCTCCTCCTGCTTGTCAGCTCCGTCTTTGAAAGAATTGACATGCAATTCTTTCAAAGACAGAGCCGGAGAACACGCAGCGGCGATCTCTCATGTGAACGCCGCTGCGTGTTCCTCATCCTTTTTAGATGTTCCTCATCTAAAAAGTGGATGTAACACGGAGTTAAAACTCCGTGTGAACAAGCCCTTACAGGTAAAAATACTTCATAAGAGGCCATTTGCTGTGTGCCATGCTGCACCAATAATTAAGAGACAGGACATGTCCTGACAGCACATCCCCCCTACATATACACACACACAATTCTTAATGCAAATGAGAATCCAGACAGTTGCTTGACCACCCACACACAAATAATGCCCTGTCCCAACCATACAATAGGAATGTATTTTTCTTTTTTAATCCAGTTATATTAAATCCCAAAAAATAAAAAATAAAAAAATGTGTAAAAAGATTTTTTCAGGCATATATCATTCATGTGCAAGCAATTAATATTACTGGATTTAGTACGGATTGGAAAGAACCCCCCCGGAGCTTAAGCAAAGGGGGGACATGACTTGGTGGTAGGGGGGGACCTAGAGCGCCTTGTTATAGTTTTTAGTTCTGTCTGTATAGCTGTATGGATTTTAGCAGATGGAATGGGTATGTTTAAATGTTTTAAGTTTTGAGCTTTGACGAAGGGAACATGTTGTTGAGGTGAAGTTATAGTGTCTGTGTGCTCCTTGCTTTGAATAAAGCTTCACAGATATGAGCTAGGTGGTTGTGCTTTTGGGGGGGAGGAGTGGGAAGGGGAGGAGCTACTGTTAGGGGGGTGGGGTTTAGGACTCCGGGTAGAACTTGAGGAAACGTGTTCCAGCCTCGGGAAGTAATGCCGTGTTACCCCCTCCACCAAAAGTGGGGTCCATACCCACACTTTTACAGTAAAAGTATGAGTGTTTAGGGCCTTGGGAAATTATTCAAAGGAATTCATGTAGTACATGTGGGGTGTCTCTCCCTCACACTGCAGGCCTGGTGGAGCTTCTGTTGGTGTTTTATTACACATCAGCTTTTTCGAGCCTCTATGGTGGGCGGGGGAGGTACTACACTGGAGATATGGGGGTGAGGAGCACCCAAAAAGGGGAGTGGAGTCGAATGAGGGTCAGTGTGGGGGCGCATGCTGTGCTGTAAAACCCTGTCAGGCAGGCCCCTGTGTGGTTTTTCCTAGGGGGGGGGTACAGGGTTTCAGTTTCCCTCTGTTAAAAGAGGCTGGAGACCTGCGTTGATCCCCGTAAGGGCTTATTTTCCCTGTGCTGAAGTGACCCTTTTGGGGGGCGTTTCCCTCTCTTTATTATTGGGGATTGTGAGGGTTTTGTGCCTTTCTCGTTTTGTAGATGACCCTGAAATGTGGAAGACATCCCCCCCTCCACCCCCCCCCTTGCCCTGTACTGGGTTTTGTGATCTTTTGATTTTGCTTAGGTTTTTGTTAAGTTTATTCACTGACATGCTGGCCCCCCTTAATTATGTACCCCCTTCTAGTGTTATGTGTTTTAAACCCTGCGGAGCCGGAGGGTGCCCTTGGGTTTTTGGGGATATTTTTCAATTTTTGGGGTTTTCATATGGTGCTGTTCCCCCTAAATTTGATTAGAGGGGGCAAATCTTTTGTCTCTCTACCGGGGGGCCCCTGGTGAGTGGTGGTTAGTTTGCCCGTTTGGGCTTTGGGGTACCTAAAGTGGAGGGGTGGTGGGGGTAAGGTATTCGGAGCTTGATACGGTCCCCAGATTTTATGCATCAAGGACCCCCTTTCCCCCCTTTAAATTTTGTTTTACTCCCTGCGTTGGTTGGGCCGATCCTTGGTAAAAATAAGGAAAAATTTCTTTTTGGGGGGGGTTTCATAAAGGTGATGGTCCCCCCATTTAATTTTGGGGCCCTTTTGATTTGGGTTTTGAGACGGTGGGGGGAGTAAAAAAACCCGGGTTTTGGGCCTCCCCAAATTTTCCCTGAGGCCCCTGTGGTTGGTCGGGCAAAGGTGAGGTTCTTGGGGCGGAAACCAGGGGACCCAAGGGGGGGGGGCTTTCCAAAGGGTGACTGGTAGGCCCCCTCGAGCCCGCGGGTTCCGTGAGGTAATTTTAAAAACGGGAATGGGGGGTCTTTCCCAAAGACCAAGACAAATTTTTTTGGGAAAGATTTTCCCAATAGTTATGGTTCCTCCGCGCTGTCGGTGATGATTGGGGGTAAGGTGTTACCTATGGTTTGGGCTTCCGAGCTGGGGGTTAAGGTTTTAAACCTTTGGGTTTGGTGTTCCGAGTGAGGGTGAAGGGGGGGTTTTTGGGTTTTTCTTTGGGTATGGTCCCTTTCCCAGGTGGGGGTGAGGCGTTCCCCTTTGGTATGGTGCTCTGAGGTGGGGGTTGGTGTTCATTGTGGTATGGCTCCCCCATTGGGGGGGCGACAACTGGGGGTAAGGCGTCAGGTGGTCGTTGTTTCTAAGCTGGGGGGTGACAGCAAAGGGGGTTTTGGTTTGTTCACCTGTGGTATGGTGCCTATGGGCTGGGGGGTGAAGTGGGGGTACGGTGTTCCCTAGGGGTCGGTGCCTTGGGTGGGGGGGGACAGCTGGGGGTAAGGTGTTCCCCTGTGGTAGGGCCTCTGCGTGTGGGTGACGTGGGGAAAGGGCATTCACCTGTGGAACGGTCCCTATGGGCTGGGGGTGACGTGGAGGTGGGCATTCCCCTGTGGTCGGTGCTCTGCGTGTGGGTGACGTGGGGTAAGGTGTCACCTGTGGTCGGTGCCTTGCGCTGTGGGTTGACAGCTGGAGGTAAGGTGTACACCTGTGGTACGGTCCTCTGCGTGTGGGTGACAGGTGGAGGTAAGGTGTACCCTGTGGTAGGTCCCCTCTGCGTGGGGGTTTGGGACAGCTGGGGAAGGTGTAACCTGTGGTATGGTGCCTCTGGGGTTGGGGTTTTTGCTGGAGGGTTTTAAGGTGTCACCTGGGGTTTACGGTGCCTCTGCGCGGGGGTGTAGGGGAGGTAAGGTGTAAAACCTGGGTACGGTGCCTTTTGCGCTGTGGGTGACAGGGAGGTTGGTGTAACCTGTGGTACGGTGCCTCTGCGCTGTGGGGCGCTGGAGGTAAGGTTTCACCGTGGTAGGGTGCCTTGCCTGTGGGTGAAAGTGGAGGTTTAAGGTGTAACCTGGGTATGGGCCTCTGCGTGTGGGTGACGCTGGAGGTAAGGTTCACCTGTGGTACGGGGCCTCTGGTGTGGGTGCAGTGGAGGAAAGGGTTTTACCCTGTGGTACGGTGCCTTGCGTGGGGGTGACGCTGGGGGGAAAGGTGAAACCCCTGGGGTTTGGGTTTTCCCTTGCGCTGTGGGGACGCTGGGGGTAAGGTGTACACTGTGGTACGGTGCTCTGCGCGTGGGTGACAGTGGGGTAAGGTGTCCCCTGGGTACGGTGCCTCGCGTGTGGGTGACAGCTGGGGAAAGGTTACACTGTGGTAGGTGCCTCTGCGCTGTGGGGACGTGGGGGTAAGGTTTTACCCTGTGGTACGGTCCCTTGCGCGTGGGTGACAGTGGAGGAAAGGTTTTCACCTGTGGTAGGGGTCCCTCTGCGGTGGGTGACAGTGGGGGGAAAGGTGTTACCTGTGGTAGGGTGCCCTCGTTGGGGGGGGACAGCGGGAGGTAAGGGTTCACCTGGGGTTGGGTCCCTTCGGTGGGTGCGCTGGAGGAGGGGTACCCCTGTGGTTGGATCCTCTGCGCTGTGGGTGAAGCGGAGGTAAGGAATTCCCGTGGTTGGTGCCTCTGCGCTGTGGGTGACGCTGGGGGTAAGGTGTTCACTGTGTATGGGCCTTGCGTGTGGGTGACGCTGGAGGTAAGGCGTTCACTGTGGTATGGTGCCCTGCGCTGGGGTGACAGTGGAGGAAGGTGTACCCTGTGGTTGGTCCTCTGCGTGTGGGTGACAGCTGGAGGTAAGGTGTACACTGTGGTATGGTGCCTCTGCGTGTGGGTGAACTGGGGAAAGGGGGGAACCCTGTGGTCGGGGCCTCTGCGCTTGGGTGACAGCTGGAGGTAAGGTGTACACCTGGGTCGGTGCCTCTGCGCTGTGGGTGACAGCTGGGGTAAGGTGTAACCCTGTGGTCGGTGCCTCTGCGTGTGGGTGACAGTGGAGGTAAGGTGTACCCCCTGTGGTCCGGTGCCTCTGGCTGTGGGTGACAGTGGAGGTAAGGTGTACCCCTGTGGTCGGTGCTCTGCCTTGTGGGTGACAGTGGAGGAAAGGGTTTAAACCCCTGGGGTGGGTCCTCTGGCTGTGGGTGAAATGGAGGTAAGTTGTTCATGTGTTTGGTGCTCGGGCCGGGGGTGCGGCTGGAGGAAAAAAGTGTTCACCGTGGTATGGTCCCTCGGGCCG
This sequence comes from Phyllomedusa bahiana, assembly GCA_025379985.1. Classification (NCBI taxonomy): domain Eukaryota; kingdom Metazoa; phylum Chordata; class Amphibia; order Anura; family Hylidae; genus Phyllomedusa; species Phyllomedusa bahiana. Next base: position 141,816 of record JAODAL010003494.1, read on the forward strand.
GGGGTGACGGCTGGAGGAAAGGTGTTTTACGATGCGGCTCATGCAGATTTTTTTGGCTTCGAGGCCCCCGTGTCATGCTCCTCTCTGGTGATCAACGGGACAAGGGCTATCCCGGGTATCCAGAGGATGGTAGCATCAAGGGGGGTTTCTGGTCCCTATCTATTATGAAGTCGATTTCCATCAAAATGAAATGGGACCCTTCGGCACCGTCATTGAAAGATTTTGACCATAAGAGAGTAACAAAAGTAAAAAGGATGAGCGGAAGGTCACCTGTAATTGGTGGTCGCTTTTGGAACAACAAGCTGGGTTTTTTTAATGGTGTCCTGGGGTCTGGGATGGGCCGAGGATGAGGGGAAAATCGGGTCCCCCTTTGGGGCTGTTGTGTTCGGCTAAAGGGGTGAGGGTTATTAAATTCACTACATATATGAAAAACTTCTGAGGAATGCGGGGGGGTGTTTTTCTTCCCCTTTCTTTTTTTTTAAGCTAAAATGAGGTGGGTGTTTTCCATTGGATAGTTCTATCCAATTGGTTTAACTATTTTACTAGATTGCCCAAAGTGGTGCTATTATTTCACGGGCTACATAGTTGGGAGAAATTTAAGTGAGTTCCTTTTTGGAATAATCTATGTATTTTTGGGGTTTCCCCGGCTACCAAAAAATTTTGTAGCCCGGATTAAAATTTGGAAGTGGGCTTTTCGGTTAAGGTAAGTTTTTTGATTGAGGTTATTTGTTCTATACGGAAATGGGGGCATTGTCTGGTAAATGGTGGAAATTTAGGGTGGGGGTTCGGTTTGAGTTTTTTACCTTGGTGGGGAAAAATTCTAATTGTTTGCAAAAGGATCAGTAGCGTTTAGAGTGTTACAGAAAACCCCTTTTTTGCACCCCAGTTATGGGTTTCCTTGTTCGTCTTTCGGTTGTCTTAATTGGGTTTTGGTAAAAAAGGTCCTATTGGCTTTGTTTTTGCGCCACGGTTGGTGTAGTGGGTTGTACAATTTACTTGTTCGTAGACTTGTTATGAACCTGGTGGTTCCTTTAAAAGTCACTTTCAAGGTGGGGGGAAATCATTAGGGTTAGTGGGGTTTGTGAAGGATGGGGGCGGTTTTGGGGGGGTCGGTCCTTCAAGGTGTCAAAGGCCTTCCGTGGCGGTTCAGGGTAGGGGGAAGTTACGGCCAAATTTTGGTGGGGCTAATTTGAAAATAATACAGTTGTTAAACCTCATGGGATGAAAAGGCTGAGCTTTGGAAGTGGGGCCCGCTTAAGGATGGCATTAATGGTAATGTCATCCCGGGGGGGGCACAGTGGGTTAAACAGGAGTGGGATCTTCAGAAGGGTATTGGTGCCCTAAAGTGTATGGCTTTGCTAGAATGCAAGCCAGAGGTGCCCCCCGTTTATGTGTTTGGCCCAGTACTGCATGTCAGGGGCAGTGGGAATCTCACACAATGGCCGAGCCCCTCCACCTGATCCTTTCTATTTTTTGTTTTTTGGGTTTTAAAAAAAGCTGTGGCCATTTTGACACCCAAAAAAAAATAGTGTGTTGTGGATTTTTTAGAATTTTTAAGTTGGGTTTTTATTGGGGAATGGAAGGTTTATCCCCTATTCCCCAAAAGTCATGTCCTACATGCCTAATACTGTGCTGAACAACTGCAGTTAAATAAATTCTTCTTGTTTAATTTTTTAAGTAGATACAGAAATGTTTGAATATGGCAGTAACACTGACATGAGTGGCAAGTAATAAGATACAGTATGGGGGAAAAGGAGCAAAGAACAGGGGAAAATCTGGTTGGGGAATAGGTTAAAATTTGAAGTGGGGGTTTTAAATGGTCCCAAGCCTTTTTAAAAAGTAAACAAGTTTAAAACTTTGGGATGGGGACACCAATTTTTTGTTTATGTTATAATTCATCTACTTGGTTTATCTTTCTATCTCCAGAAGCAAGGGCTTTTTTTTAACACTTTCAAACCACCCAAAAACGGGACTTTTAACACTGATAGATAAGGATATATTTTCCGATGGTGCGGCTCTGTTTTTACTCCATGATAAAGTCACCTAGATTAAAAATTAACATGTGAGTCAAAATCACCCATTAAACATAATGAATTATTATAAAACAAAAACTGTGTACCTTGTTTCCTGATGTAGTTTTGACAGACATCACTGGAGAGAGATTCTGCATAATAAAAGTAGAGTTACCACTAACATTCAGGTAATAAACCATTATCTGAACAGTGGGAGTCCAGGAGTAGTCAGGAGTGAGACTAAATATTGATTTGTTCTTTCCAGCAGCCAATCTTTTCCCTTTTGGGATAAACCCCAAAAAGCCAAAAAAAGTTCACAGATGTTGCAAATAAATTTTTTATTTCATGCTGAGTATGTATGTAAAAATTTGAAACCAATAATCCAGATTCTATGGTATATATGCATTTAGGACGACATGGATGATTTATGGCGCTAAAACACCAATTTTAAAGAGCATTACAATAGTATAGAATGTTCCTGATATATGAATCTGTTCTACGGCGGGTCATAAATCAGGTGCATTCTAGCGCTAGGACAACTGAAGCTATAAATCTATAGCTTCGTACCCACTGCCTCCCGCACGCCCCCCCAAATCAGGCGCATTACAAAGCACCGCAGGCGCTCTCTAATGCACCTGATATTGGCGTGCGAGTGATTTAAAAATATTGCGAACGGGGCTATGCTAGATGTTGGGATGAAAAGACGCCAGGGCGCAGCCCTGTTCATACATATCGCCCTTAGTTTTCAATCACTGTACTTGGAAATCACAGCCAGGGGGTTTGTTATTAGGATGTTTTCCCAGCGAAATTTTGGTGAAAATTTTTAAATTGCTCCCAAATTAAACTGTTTGATTACCAGCAAGTTCTTTTTGTTTTACAAAGGGTTTCAAGTAAGTAATAAATGACTGTGTTTGAAGTCTGGTGGATTACAAACACACTAATTGATTACTCACTTTCCAAACAGTTTATATAAGTCAAAGAATCTTGCTGGTAATAAAGGCAGTTTAATTTGAGCGTTAAAACTGCACTATGTGAAAGCACTCTTAGGATATGTTCACACAGTGTTTTTGGATACAATTTCGGGTCCGTGTTGGATTCAGCAGGATCGCACTCTATAGTTTATTATTGGGCTACTGCTGCGTCTTTCAGACCAACAATTGACATGTCAATTCTTAGAACGGATCCGAAAGACGGATCCGAAAGATTGCAAGTAAACACGCATCGGCGATCACTCGTGTGAACGCCGATGCGTGTTTTACATTGCAAGTAGTGTAAAATCACACTGCTTATTGTTAGATGCATCTTGATGGACCCAAAAATGCATCTAAAAGCGTATGTTTCACATGCCATGTGAACATACCCTTAGTCAAACCATTAGAGCATGCACCTTTACATGTGGCCCATGGGAGCTTAGACACAGCAAGCAGAGATGGACAAGGGCCAGACACAGAAGGACCAGCTCTCCGCTTTCCCCAGAGGACGCAGCCAGTGTTTGGCAGAGGTGGTGGTGCTTGCACAGGGGGTGGGCGCCATCTTTGATTTAGAGCTCCAACGCACATCTACACACTGCTCTCTCATAGCAATTCATAGGTTGTGGCAAAGATCTGACAGTCCTTCCTAGGTACCATAGCCACCCTGGAAGGTAGGAAGCTCAGTGCTAAAGAGCCGATAGAGGCAGCCTATAATACAACCTTAGAGTCTTGGCCTGTCATTGACCACAGGGTGTGTTATGACCCTTTAACAATAATGCTGATGTGGCCTTTGGTAAAAATTAGTTTGACACCCCACAACAGAGGTATGTCAACAATCCATAATGACTTTCCATAACCAAAATAACCGAGATTGGTGTACTGTTTGGGACAGTAGTGAAAGAGTCAAGTAAAATGCTCATCTTTGTTATAATAGTAATTATATTAGAATTCTTTATGACATATGAGATACTTGTATGGCACAGAAGGTAATTAGTTCCATTAAATATGGTTAGAAACTAGCCAGATCAGAAACAGACAAAACAAGAATAGGACACTTTTACCCAAATAAAACACATTGCTCAGGAATGGAGAGATGAGTGATGGGTCCTTAACCTACCTGCTGACGGCCCATTAACTTTAAACATCTAGGCAGTGGCAGTTTATCTCTGCATGGATGTTCTGGAACATTCCTATATACCTTTGATGTTTTACTTAGTTTTTAGTGTGCCACTGATATTTGTAATGGATGGATGTTCTGGAACATCTGTGCAGTGTGCATTTTCTCACTAGCTTTTGCTATCTACCAGCAAAAACTAGGCTCTCCATTGAAAAGGCAAGGATGGTTTATTAGGCCGTGTTCACACGGCTTATTCCCGACAGATTTGTGAGCGCAATCCGGCTCACAAATCCGCCGTGAATAAGGGCGGGATGGGGGCGGGGCCGGAGCGCGGCGGGGGCGCCTCTCCCCGGCCCCATAGACTTGCATTATCCACGGCGCGTATTGCGCTGGATGTGGTCCTTATCCTACCTGCGCGGCCCATTAACTTTAAACACTAGCAGTGGCAGTATCTTGCATGGATGGTACGGAACATTCCTATATACCTTGATGTTACTATAGTTTTTACGTAAGTGCACACTGAGATTGTAATGGGTGGATGTCTGGAAATCTGTGCAGTGGCAGTCGCCTAATTTGCTATCGACCAGCAAAAACTAGGCTCTCCATTGAAAAGGCATGGATGGTTTACTACCGTCCCTGCCTTCTCAATCGCTGTGTGTACAACGCTCACTGAGTGCTATGGACACAGACAGGCAGGACGCCTGTCAGTAAAAGCAGCTAGGCCTTATCAGACCTAGCAGTCATTGCAGGGGATGTATTTCCCCAGATTTCCTCCGTAACTGGAGCTAATGTATCAGCCCCAAAGAAGAAATCAGAAAAAAAGTGATGTAAAAAATGCCTCATAAAGGTCTCTTTCTGACATTATAGTGGGGAAAATATGTAAAATAAAATAATAAAAAAGCAAGTAGACAGAAATTTAACTTGAAGCTCATAAGCCCAAATGAAAATCTATAACATAAGTCTTACCAACTATGTGCCACTTATAATACTGATGTCTTCTTATGTTGCAGAGAATAGCCTTTGCCTCCCTCAGTTTCAAGCACCCCATTTGATACCCCTGTGCTTCTATAGCTGCACCCCAGAGACTGGGCAAGTGAATTCCAGAACTGCTTGGAACTAGATATGAAGATGTAAACTATGCTGTAGGTGGCACGGAGGCAGGTGCAACTGGACTCAAAATTTCACTATAGTGAGGAGGAGTAGGCAGAAACTTAACTTGAAGCGCATAATCCACAATACAAATCTGTAACATAAGTCTTACAAACTATGTGCCACTTGCAATACTGGTGTCTTCCTATATTGCAGAGAAAGGCCTTTGGTCCCCTCCGGTTCATGCACTCCATCTGATACCCCTGCGCTTCTATAGCTGCACCACAGACACGGCTACCATCAGTCATCTATTAACCGTTTCAGGGCCCCATACAGCCAAATCAAATGGGGCCCCCACCCATTACTAGTTCCTATTTTTTAACATATCAGTGGGCCCGTTTTTGATTAGGGCCTCTGACAGGAGTACTGCCCGTCCTGCCCCATTGGCACCCCTGACCACAGATAATAGGCAAATGAAGACCAGAACTGCTTGGAACTAGATATGAAGATGATAACTGTGCTGTAGGTGACACAGAAGCAGGTGCAGCTGGAGCAACTAGTGTCAAATTGTTGGGACACAATGTTCTTTAAAAGAACCTGGAACAGCTGGTCTATGTGGCTTAACTAATGTTAAAGTTTAGCCTCTATCTCAGGCAGATGAGAATCGCAGGATTTCATGGCCTAAACATACTGACGTGATGCCAACTCTGACAGTGATGATGACCAAATAACTCTTTTGGGTTAGGGATGAACTATGTAACAGAACCTAATAAATTGCAAGTTCACCATCTTTAACAAAGCAAGCAGATGTTGACTTTCCTCCAGGGTCAAAACCCCGGAGTAGTCTTTGTTGCCTACAGCTGACAAGCAATTGGACAGAAGACAATAGTTCACAATGCTAAATTATCAAATAACATTCATAGTCAGTCCAGCAAAGGTCATGGTTGTTGAAGTTCGTTAACAATTATTTACAGGCATAAAGTTAGGATTGGCAGCAAAAAAAAAAAACGTGGTCAAAAGCTAGCTTGGTCAGAAATGGATATAACAGGAATAGCACACCTTCGAAAAAACCATATAAACCAGATTGCTGAGGCAAACAGAGACGTGGATGGATTCCTAAAGGGGTTTTTCAAATTTTCAGACATCCTTCTATCAGCTGGGACTACGTTAAAAAAATACCAGGTACTCTCCTCTCCCATTGCCATTGCTCCAGAGCAGACAAAGCAATGATGTCACATATATAACTCACATGACCTTTTGACAGTTTCTGGCCTAAGGTTTCATGTAACGTACATGTGTGCAGTAACCACTGAGTCCTGTGACTTGATCATGCCCAACTGACCCACATATGTGACTTCACTGTTGGGGGACCATCGGAGCTACAGCTGTGCTGGAATGGCGGTCACAGGAGAGTACCCATTATTTTTTATTTGAATGCAGTCCCAGGCACCAGCAGAGTTTTTAGAAATTTCTGAAACCCTTTTAAGAAGCCTGATTAACAAGCACTGGCCCTTACAGAGGCTAGAAACTGCACACATAACCAGCAGAGGATAGGTATGTCTGCCAAGATCAGTGATGGCTCTGAAAAGAAAGCAGATTGGTAGGAGAGAGTGCAGTACTACATCAGTTTGTTCAGCTGTTCCCAACTCTGGGACTCCTACCTGTTATATAATGTTCCCTAGAAAGAAAAACCCATTTAGGTAGTCATTAGTTGCCAGGAAACACAGGATGTTAATCCCCAGTTCAGTAGTTTTAGAGGTAAACAAAGTATTCAGGTAGCATAGTGACCCTTTTAAAATTGCACACGTGTGCCCTTCCCTCTCTTCCTGCTACTGTTCCCATACATTTTGAATTCTTTTGCACACCTATGAACAGGCATCTTCAAGCTGCAGCCCTCCCATCATTCCCACTGTTATAGATTATATAAATGCATGATGGAAGTTGTAGTTTCCCAACAGCTGGAGGGCCGCAGTTTGAGGATGCCTGCCTATGACTGTAGAAATAAATAGGAACAAAAATGTATATGGGCAGACAATATTCATAGAGTGCTATGGGCAAGATTATTTCACATAGTACAATAGTACTGGGAATCAATATCTGAAATAATACATACCACGTAATTAATATCTTGTACATTTTGTAACGTTTTAACTTGTACATTAAATGGCGTTCCAACCTGCATGACAAAAATAGAAACGTTATCAAATACATAGGGGCATAGATTATTACATGTCAATCTAACTGTATTGTCACAAAAGAAATACAGCATATCGTGTGACTTAATGGGGTTATACCATACAAAGTCCTGAAAGTGAATACCGGTATTAGCATCTGTTCTAAGGTAATATTCAGTGTTTCTAGCATGAAAAATGACTTTCTGACACTTTTTTGCTTCCATGTGTCCCCTTTGGTGCAGCTGCTAATCAGTGCTAACCAATTAGTCTCCTGAACTCGTCTGGCAGCTGGCAATATAGCCCCTTCTAAGGGACTGTTCGCACGATGTCCTGCGGCTCGTTCAGTACGCGCCGCAGTACATCATGTCTTTCGGGAGCTCGCACTAACATGCGCATACACCTGCACCGTGGCGGCCCCATTGACATTCATTACTTGCGGCGCGTATTCACCGCAAATAATTGACATGTCACTTATCTCCCCGTGCCTACAATACGATTGTTTTGTACGAGTGGGGAGAGGAGGCGTAATCCATAGTTCTCTATGAGAACTATGGATTACCGTAATTTCGGCATGCATCTCGCCCATATTAGACCACAAATACGCGACGAAATGTGCGCCGAAAGTACGCCGTGTGAACATACCCTTACTTCACCTGCAGGAGTCTTCTCAGCAATTAAGAGAGGCTACTGCAGAAGCTCTGGTTCTTTACTGACAATTAGGGAGTGCAACTGTAAAGGAGGGCAAAGTGTATATAAATGTGTGTGTGTAGACTGGATTGGAAGGGAGTTATCAGGAGTGTCATAAGTCAAGTGAAGTGTGTCTGAAATATGCTACAGAGACAGATGCCCTGCTGATTTGCTATGTAACGTCCATAAGAAGAGTACCATGAGTAAAGCCTGACATTTTCCCGGATAAACTGTGTTGTCTGCTGTTATTAAACACTGGTGCATCACACTACCACCACTCGTCTACTATTCCACCCATCATCTGCAATAGTCACCATCTAAAAACCTGCATTATTTTCACACAACTACTTCTGCTAGTTGTACTGCAAAGAGCTGGTTGTATGGAAAGTCAGGGTCATATTAACAGGTCACATTGCTATAGGTAATAAGCCTCCAGTGCATCTCAAAAAATTAGTCTATTTAGCAATGGCCTTTTATGGCTTTCCCTCCTTATGGAGGGTGTCAATGACTGTCTTTTGGACAACTGTCATGTCAGCAGTGTTCCCCTTCATTGTATAGCCTAGAGAACCAGACTGAGGGACTATTAAAAGGCTTAGGAAACCTTTGCGTGTAACACCACAAATTTAAAAATTTTCTGATATATTGAGCTTTGGGTTTTCCTGGGCTTACGCCATAATAATCCAATGTAAAAGAAATAAACACTTGTAATATATCACATTTTTGAAGATGCACTAGTATTGTTTTGATGCTGATCTGCTGGAGGAAGCTGGGCATGACTGGATGTGCTTGAGGGTAGTTAGCAGTGTCACGGATGTCCCTGCGGCCCCTGTGCCACACCCCAGCGGCGTGCGCGCTCGCAGCTCTGCCCACTTACCTCGCCGCGCTCCTGCTGTGCTTTGTGCATGCGCTCCTGCTATCGGGCGGCCAAGCGCTCTCCCTAGTGGGCGCGCACGGTACTGCAGCTCACTTTAAAGGGACAGTGCGCCTGTGATAGGTTTCACCGGGCGCTGTTCCTATTTAAGCCCTGCCCTACCACCTTGCCGAATCGATAGTGTCCTGTGCCTAGAGAGGAAGCGTTCTGTTGTGCCTTATTGCCATTTCCGTGTATCCTACCCTTCTGCCTCCGTCCCTTGAACACGAACCTTTGCCCCCTGTCCTGACCTTCCGCCTGTCCCCGACTACGAGCCTGCCTTACGATTTTGTACCACACCACACCTCAGCAGCCACCGCAAGCAAGTCACATCAGGGGTAGCGGCCTGGTAGCAATCTGCCGCAGCAAGTCCATCCCGCTTTGCGGCGGGATCTGGTGAAAACCAGACCTATTTAGATTCCTCTCCCTGGCTTGGCTTATATCATCGCTTGCGGTGATCCAGAGGATTCACTACCACAGACCTTTACAAGCAGCTTGGCCTGATGGGGTATCATATTTGGGCAGGTTTAGAGGTGTGGTCCCATGTGGTGTCATATGCTCGGGAAGAGCCCAATGCACTTATTTTGTCTTGGGCTCTTAATGCTGTTAAGATAGCTCTGCCTCTATACACTTCATTCCCCTCCTCCCAAGATCATGACATATTTATGTCAGATTTCAGTAAGGATTCAGTAAGGAATAAAACAGTATTTAATTTATGAAAAAATGGCCATTTAACTTTCTGATACATTTATGAAAAGGACAACCAGACAACTAAGGTTTGTTTATAACTTAGATTACCTTTAAAACTGTTTCTGCTATTTGCAGCTGGATATACGGATCTGTGCCAAATGACTTGTCAAAGTAGAATATGTCAGTGGTGTTCTGGTACTCAACCTATGCAAAAGTATCCTGAATTATTAATATTGGTATATAATAAGGAAATAAGTAAAAAAGAATAAAAGACAAATTAAAAACAAGAACTAAGTTTCAGCATATTACTTCCAGATGTCCTTTCATCTGAAATGGTATTTAAGGTTCTCTGAAGTGGTTAAATGAAATAAAAAAAAAAAAATAAAAAAAACATAGGTGCTTCCCTTCAGAAAGTGTGACCCCTTCCACCAGCCATAGGCCTCGTCTTATAGAGGGTGATTCACTTGCTAATGGCTACAAAGGTTTTCTTTTAACTTTCAAAGTAATTGATGTATTTAGTGAAGTTTCACTTGGTATATTTTGGTCTATTGGTCTATGAGAAACATGAGGAAATTTTAGCAAGCCTTTAAAGTGTGTAACATTACCATTCAGGCAAACCTGAATATGTCCACCTGAATAAATGTGTTAACCAACATATCAAGAGTCACAGCCGGCCTGCACTTCACGCATGCGTGATTGCTTATTGGCTGAAACTTCTAAGACTTGCTGTGATTTCCTCATGTTTCTTATAGACCATGGTATGTCCGTATGTATTAAATTTCTCTAAATTATTTAAGTTATTTTAAAAGTCATAAAAAAATGGGTCCAATAGTAAGTCAACCACTCTGTATCAACCCCTTACCGCCGCAGCCAGTTTTGACCTTCCTGACAGAGCTCCATTTTTTAAATCTAACGTGTCACTTTATGTGAGAATAACGTTTTGACACTTTTGCCTATCCATGTGATTCAGAGAATGTATCTTCATGACACTTTGTGCTTTAAGGTAGTAATAAATTTTGGTCTACACAATCCTTGTTTTTTGTGGAAACATATCAAAATGTAGTGAAAATGGGGAAAAATTTGCCATTTTCAAAGTTCAAAAATTTATGTGTGTAACACAGATAATTATACCACACAAAATTGTTTATAATTAGCATCTACCATATGTCTACTGTATGTATTAACAAAATACAGCAGTCCTGATAGTGTTTTTTAGTTGTATTATTTACAGTGGTCACCATACAGTATAAATAACGTTAGCTTTACTCAACAGGTCGATACAATTACAGTGATACACAATTTGTATATTTTTTATGTTTTACTGATTTTGCACAATAAAAACACTTTTATTTAACCCCTTAAACCGAACCCCTGAAAAGTACTTAATGACCAGCACAATTTTTTAGTTTTTGCTTCCTTGCATTTCAACAGTCGTAAGTTTTTTATTTTTTCAATGACACAGTTGTATGAGGCCCTGTTTTATGCGGGACGCATTGTACTTTTTGGGTGAATACTTTAAGTTCACTTATAAATTATTGCAGACATTTTTATTTTTTTCAGATTTTTTTCAAATGTTTTTTTTTTTGTTTTTTTACATCATTAACATTTCACATTTTTTTTGTATGTGTGTGTAATGTATGCACAATTTTTTATTAAATATTTATTTTTATTTAATTGTTTTTTTTTTCTAACCTATTTTTACATACATTAAGTCCCTCTTAGGTGCTTGACCACTAGGGGGCACAATCATTGTACAGATAATGCATCATGGTTTACAAAGATGCTTTTTGGGCAGGAAGTAGTAAAACAGAAAACATGGCAGTGATGGAAGCCTTCAGCAGGCTTCCAGCTGCCATGTTAAGTGATTGCGACACAGCGATCCCGCTGCTGATGTCGCGATTGGAGTGGGGAATGGTGCACGCCAAACACTGCGGCCTCTAATGGGTTAAACAGCACAGGATGGCGCCAGCACCATCCCATGCTGTAACCAGCGGTTCTTAAAAGCAGTCATCACCCACTAGCTGTGTAGCAGGATCTCGCTGCGATCCCGCTGCAAAGCCTCTTACCTGCACTGGAACGTAAGTTTACATCCAGTGTCGTTAAGGGGTTTTGCGTTGCCATAGTGAGAGAGCCATACATTTTTCTTTTCTGCGTACTGAGCTGTTTTTTTTTGCGGGATGAGTTGCCATTTTTATTGGTACTGTTTTTTGGGGGACAAGACTTTTTGATCGCTTTTAAATACGTTTTTTGGGAGGCATTGTGAGGAAAACACTGCAATCCTGGCAGTGTTTTTATTGTTATTTTTAACACCACTCAAAGTTCAGTATTCGTGACATGTCAGTTTTACTCCATGGGTCGATATAATTACGGTGATACCCAATTTATATTTTTTTTATGGTGTAGCACTTTAAAAAAAAGTGTTTTTATTGTGTTAAACAATATCTATGCATTGCTATCTTCTGATAGCCATAACTTTTTTTTATTTTTCTAATACTGATCTGTGTAAGGGCCTTTTTTTTTACAACAAACTGACAATATCATTGGTATCACTTTAGCATTTTTATGACTTTTTGATCATTTTTTATTCCATTTTATGTGCTGCAGGATGATAAAAATCACAGCTCTGTCACAGTTTTTTTTTTTGGAGGGGTGGGTTACATAGTTTATTGTGTGGATTAAATAACAGGATATATTTATAGGCTAAGTTGTTATGCACACAGCAATACCAAATGTGCATACTTTATTTATTCTTGATCTTTTTTGGGATGATTGGTAAAAGAGATTGATAAAAGTTGGTAAAAGGGAGGTGTACTTTTGTTTTTGTGTTTATTCACAGCCAGGTATAGTGACATCACAGGCCTTTAGTAGGCTTCCAGGTTGGTATGGAAGGCATCAGTGCCCTGCGATCACATTGCAGGGGTGCTGATGCAGACAAAGGGAGCTCCCTCCCTATGTCTTCTTAACTGCCACGGTCGCGATTGACTACGATATCTAAGGGATTATTAGACTGCGACCAGAGTGAGCTTCAGTCGTGGCCAACACAGCATGGGGCCAGCTGTAATATATAGCTGTTTCCATGCGCTGATCATATGGGCCCTACTTTTGAGCCCGCATGATTTTCTGGAAGTACCCATACGTCCATTTGCGGGAACACTTTGGGTACGCCCAATGTCAGGAAAGGATTAAAGCCAGTCCCATTTTAGTGAATGAGGTTGAACTACAATACCAGACACATAACATGGACAAGAGTAGTACCAATTCTTAGAGTTAGGCAACCATGTGTTTTTTCTAACTTCATGGAGCCTCTTTAAGTTATGTAAGAAATGTTTCTCTTTCTACTCACCTCAACATGTACATATTGGGTTGACTGAAGAACAGGAAATTCAAGGTCAATAATGGAAGATTCTGGAATGGTGTAATTTTGCAATGTGATATTGACAGCTGATATATCACTAGTGCTATACCAATATTCACCTACAAACTGAGTTATTTTAACAGAAACCATTTTACTCCTTTCCTCCTTAGTTAAGCTCTGATTGTCAAACCTTTGTATGAAGACCTAAAAAAAAAATATAAAAGTAAATGAAGTGTCACTTTACATTGTGATTGCTTAAATTACAAGTGAATTGATTGAATAACCATTTGCACATGATCATTTCCTTACACTACTTACCTACTGTCCGATTAACCCCAATGTTGAAAAATAAAATAAAAAATACTGTTATATTCCTGTCCTATTGCAGCCGTGTCTTCTACTAGACCCTCACTGATGTCAAGCCGTTCAGGCCAGTGACTTGCTCACGGTCTCATGAGACATGAATGGGATGTCATGGGATAGAACCTGGTGGGGGACAGTGGAGCTCCAGTGGCACTGGAATGGTAGTGATGGGAGAGGTAAGAACAGGGTAACTTTTAAATTAAAAGCTGTGGAGAGGTAAGTTTTTATTAGGGAGTGGAAGGCAAGTAACTACCAACCCTTTTAACAAAACTGTCCAGAGATTTTGATGGGCAAAGTAGAGCTTTTGCCCAGAAGTTTTTGCCCAGAACCGTGCTTTAAATATAACCATGCTACTATACATATTTGAGATATATATATATATATATATATATATATATATATATATATATATATATATATATATATAAAATATATATATCATATAATAACATATATATTATACAGTTGAAACCAGAAGTTTACATGCACTATAAAAAAGAAACATATGCATGTTTTTCTCGCTATCTGACATGAAATCAGAAGAAACCTTACCCGTAATAGGATTACCAAAATTACTTACATTTGCCAAATGCCAGGATAAAGAGAGAGAGAGATTTTTTTTAAGGAATTTGTATTACTTTCTGCAAAGTAAAGGTTTACATACATTTCATTAGTATTTGGTAGCATTGCCCTTAAACTGTATGACTGGGGTCAAATGTTTTGGATATCCTTCCACAAGCTTCTCACAATAGGTGGTAGGAATTTTTACTCATTCCTCCTGACAGAACTAGTGTAACTGAGCCATGTTTGTAGGTCACCTTGCTCACACCGGCCCTTTAAGTTTTGCCCATACATTTTCAATAGGATTGAGATCAGGGCTCTGTGATGGCCACTCCAAAACATTAACTTGGTTATCCTTAAGCCATTTTGTAACCAGTTTGGCAGTATGCTTCAGGTCATTGTCCGTTTGGAAGATTTATTTCCGCCCAAACTTTAACGTCCTGGCTGATGTCTTGAGATGTTGCTTCAGTATTGCCACATAATCTTCTTTCCTCATGATGCCATCTATTTTGTGAAGTGCTCCAATCCCTCCTGCAGCAAAACAAACCCCACAACATGATGCTGGCACCCTCATGTTTCACAGCTGAGATGATTTTCTTAGGCTTCCAAGCTTCTCCCTTTTCCCTCTAAACGTAATGATGATAATTATGGCCAAACAGTTAAATTTTAGCTTTGTCAGATCACAGGACATGTCTTCAAAAATGTAGATCTTTGTTCCTGTGTGCATTTGCAAACATTATTCTGGCTTTTATATGTTTCTTTTGGAGTAATGGCTTCTTCCTGGCAGAGTGGCCTTTCAGACCATGTTGATACCGTACTCGTTTCACTGTGGATAATGACGCAATCTTACCAGCTTCTGCCAGCATCTTCACAAGGTCTTTTGCTTTCGCTCTTGGGTTGATATCCACATGTCGGACCAAAGCACGTTCATCTTTGAGACACAGAACCTGTCTTCTTTCTGAGCAGTATGATGGCAGTACATTCCCATCTTGTTTGTACTTGTGTATAATTGTTTGTACAGATAAACGAGGCATCTTCAGGTATCTGGAAATTGCACCCAAGGATGATCCAGACTTGTGCAAGTCCACAGTTCTCTTCCTGATATTTTGATATCTTGTCTGATTTTTTTTAGACTTTCCCATGATGTTAGCCACAGAAGCAGTATGTGCATTAAAAAACATCCACAGCTGTGCAAAAATTAACACAGATATTGCCAATAAACCTTTCAGAAACTTTCAAAAACATGACATAACATATGGGTTGTGTCAAATTGTTTAAAGGCATAGTAAAACTCGAAACATGTAAGCTTTGCACCTGTGCATCCTTGTTAATACATGTCACCACGTTTGGATATATGGCACGTCCGTGAATAAATGCATCTATTTTTATTCACTCTGGAGCTGCTGGCAATTTCTTCCTTTATTATTGCCATAGTAATCCTAGTGTATGAAAACTTTTGACATAAAGTAATAAAAATGCCTTAAAAAATTCTCACTCATTATTCTGGCATTTGACAAACATAAATAATTTAATCCAAATTGACCTAAAATGGGTAAGGTTTATACACATACATAGGTATATATATTACATATATAGAGCGGAGACAGCTGCAGCGAGTGATAGAACAATGGATGGGGATGTTTTAATTAAAGAATTTTAGGTAAAGAAGAAAATTTTACCTAAACCAACACATTACAACCGATTCTAAATTATCAAAGTTTTAGCAGAGAGAATGAACTTTACAGTACTACTTTTATATTCAGTGGAGTTCACCCTTGGACACTGTTAAAAGGAAGGGCCGGACCCGGCGCAGCTGGGGGGAGCCGCCGCGTGACCGTGCTCCCGTTACCATATATCTACAATGGACTTTCCTGTTGAATCATATCTATACGTTAGTTTTTTCCCTATAATTGCTAGACTTGAAGTCTCAAAACATATCTATTTACACTTATGGCTGAAAAATTTAATTATATTACAGCCCTTTTGCCGGCAAGGAAACAACGTGCAGCCCGTGTCTTTTCGAAATCTGAGCCATCTCATGATGGGGAGGAATGCAATTTAAAAACTTGCATGAATAAATTAGAACGTATCATGTCCAGAGAACTTTATTATTATGGTGGGATCAAACAACATTAGAGACATATGTTGAAACACTAATGATACCGCGAGGATTGCGGATTAAAAAGTTTCCCACACATTTGACCGATCAAAAGTTCATGGACAAATGGAAACCCGTTCTTACTGAATGCTCATTGAAACTCATGCAGCTACTTATTGAACATGAGGAAGAGAAAAGAGCAAACATAAATGATGAAATTGCATCCATTAAAGAGATTTTAAGTTCAAGAGAAACCTCACCATCTTATATTGATTTAAATGACAAAATGATCAGAAACTTACAAAAATTGGAAGATGACATAGTATCATATAAAAGCAAGAAATGTTCTCAAGATACATTGGATTATGAAAAAGAGTGTGTTTATTCATGGAAAACTCATGAAAGGAAACCAAGATCCATACTAAGATCTCAAACCATACGTAGTCAGTCTCACACTGGTAGAAACAGAGTGTCGTTTCCAGATTTTGATTCTACTGATGACATTGTGGCTCCAATTACCTCAGATGAAGCATGTATCCAGCCATGATTCCTCAATTGCTATGCAGAGCACTAGTAAGAAAAACAACAAAAAAAACATCTCCAATACATCTTCAAAAAACGGGGAAGACGAGGAGGAAGAAAGCACAAAAAGAAAATGAGTTACCAAGGGATGGACTCGTCGATACTAGATTGCCCTGTGGTAAATCTATCTAGTTATATCCTATCGGAGTCACAGTTGTCTTTGCTTTCTAAAGGTCTGGGCTTTGTTCCCACCAGGGATTTTGATCTATATAAGACAATATTGGATGTCAATTTTTTTGCCAGATCTTTAACCTTAAAAAATAATTTTTCGACAATTGAAACATCTGAGACTGTTCATATGGCTGATAGTCATAATGTTCAACCCATAAATGTATCCAATTATGTATCTAACTATGTTTCTTTTCAGGAAAACACTTGTATTATGGAGTTGCGCTCATTAGAAAGCGATAGTAAAAATAATCATACAGCCATTTGTCCGGATCTTGTTACCAAAAATAAAGATTTCTACCCTATACAATCCAGACCGGCCGGTCTGGATTTATTTCAAGATCTAGTGGAACGAGATCTTAAATCCCTCCATGCGAATACTTCTAAAAAAAGAGGAATCTAAGTAGCAGTGAATTTAGTGCACTATCTGAGCTCCGTAATAACACCGATTTAACCTTAAAACCAGCCGACAAAGGTGGGGCGGTTGTCTGTTTAAATTCAGGCCTATATGGCGAACTTAACAGAAAAATGCTAGAGGATGAGAGTACATACTTCAAACTAGACCATGACCCTACCTTAACTTTTCAAAGACAATTAATGATTATTCTGTAAAAAGTATAACATCATGGGCCATATCAAATACACTGGCAGATAAACTGTATGTTAAACATCCAGTTGTTCCAATATTTCCAAAAGTGCACAAGAACTCCTTTCCTCCACCGATGTGTCCCATAGTGGCAGGAATAGGCTCACTAGGCTTGACTCAATTTTCCAACCTTTGGTTGTGTCTTTACCAGGGTACATTAAAGACACCAAGAGCCTTGTCACCATAATGTCACAAGCCAAGTGGGATTCGTCCTGTTCTTGGATCTCATGCGATGTGGTGTCTTTTATTATTCTCCATTTCCACCCACTTGAATACTTTTGGGGTACACTTGTCCCGGTTTAGTGCCCAC
The DNA here is from genome assembly GCA_025379985.1 of Phyllomedusa bahiana. Classification (NCBI taxonomy): domain Eukaryota; kingdom Metazoa; phylum Chordata; class Amphibia; order Anura; family Hylidae; genus Phyllomedusa; species Phyllomedusa bahiana. The sequence continues at coordinate 159,549 of JAODAL010003494.1, forward strand.
TCTGAGGTGTTCGTAGGATTCGTAGTTAAATGCATGGAATTCCTATTAAGCCACAATTATTTTTTGTTTGATGATACTTACTTTTTACAGTGTTGTGAAGCATCGATGGGGGCTAAGTTCTCCCCCTCCCTGGCGAACATTTTTATGTCCGCCTGGGAGGAGAGATTCTTGTTCAATCATGATTCCCCCTTTTTCCCCCACATCAGGTGGTATGGTCGGTATATTGATGACCTCCTCCTGGTGTGGGGGGGTACCCAAAAGGATGCCCTCTCTTTTGGGGCATATGTAAATGCTAACAACATGAATCTAAGATTCACCCTGGAGTGGCAAAAAACTAAATTCATTTTTTGGATATTCATTTAGTAGGTAATGTGGACATGATAGATGCCCTGCCATATAGAAAACAGATTGCCAAAAACTCCATACTACATGCCAAATCTAGCCATCCCAAGCATGTCATTAAAGGGGCTTTCCCTTTGGGTAAATGTTTGATTAAAACGTAATTGTTCAGTACCAGGCAAATTTGGGAGTCACTTGCAGGATATAGAAACAAGATTGAATTCACGTGGGTATCCATATTGGATGCTTAAAAAAGCAGAATCCAGGATTTCTAAAATTCCCAGAACAGATCTCTTGAAAAATAGGGAGGAATCGAGTCAAACTATACAAGGGACATCTAATGATACATTCAAAAATTCTACTACGTTTATTACTTCATATAGCCCACAATTCTAAGAGATATGTGCCATAGTGAGAAAATATCTCCCGATACTAGGAACACATGAAAACAAGGGGAATATTATTGCAGACGGGAATATTAAATATGTATCCAGGAAGGGTCAAACCCTCAGATCCGTCCTATCCCCAATTTTTGTTTAAACCCAGTCCCCAATAAACCAACCCATTTGGTTACAAAAAAGGGTTCTATGATGGGGAACACAGATGAAAGGTCAACATTTTATTTGCTCGAAATTTCCCCATCAATTACACAAAACAACAATAATTGGCAATATTAATTGCAATCCCGATACTAGTTTTACCTTGTTATTTGTGTAGCACCCAAACTAAAAATAGTGGGTTGACCTCCACCCCTTTGATTTCCCCTTCGCAGGCAATGTCGATCTAAGAACCCACAGCAGTGGAACCCATGGTCCATAAACATTGGGGAATAAGCGGGGGATACCCCAATTTTAAAAATTCCCAAGGGGTATAAACGTTTTTATTAGACCTCTGAGAGGTGAGACCATAGGAAAAAGTTGTTAAACGAAAACGTGGGGATTTTTCATTTTTTGGTACGAGATACCCTAAAGGGTTAATCAGAGGACACGATGTTTTTGTGGCATTATTGTGTTTTATTGCTAAGGCGCGTTCATTTTATATGTTATTTTTAAAAATTTTTTTATTTTATAGTAATTCATACTATGTAAAAGGGAAAATTAAATAGTAGTAAGTCATGTGATTTTTTTTCAGATGGAGTATACCTTATTTAAATAAAACTTAATTTCCCATATGGTTTTTTGCCCCTTTTTAAGGAGCAATTTCTCTGAAAAAGCTTCGGTAAGCTGCGGCCCCAGTATTTAAGCCTTTACTTTTTTTAAAATTTTTAAAAAAAAAGTTTTTAGAAAGTTTTATATATTCTTATGAGTCCCAAATCTGGAGTTATTTGCTTTTTCCCCGATTTTGGGGGGTCATAGTGTGGGCGAGAGAGCCAGGGGGGGCGGAGCCCGCCCGGAAAATTACTGGCCCAAAAAAAGTAGGGGCCCGGCACCCCCCCCACCCCAAATCTGTTACGGGGTCCGGATGGGGGCAGTTTTTGTGGGGGAAGGGTGGAAAAGGGTTTCTCCCCGGAAAAGGGGGGATGGGGGGGGCTGGCCCCCCTCAGGGGCTTGGGCCCCATATAACCCCCAGGGCCCCCGGGGGCCCAAAAGGGGCCCCTTTGAGAACCTTTCCCGTTTTGGGGGGGAAAATGCAGTTTTTTCCCCGGGGCTGCCTTCCCCGGGTTTGGGAGGAAACTGAGATGGTGGGTGGGTCCAGCAGGGGACACCCGGCCGCGGCAAACTTCGGGGCTGCAGTCGGTGATTGTTGCCCCTCTAGGCGTGTCGGCATGATGAAAAAGGGGCCCGGGCGGGCGGAGAAACCAAACAGGGGGGAAAAAGGTTTTTTTGGAAAGGGCGAGGGGGCGCACGGGGTTTAGTCCGGGGAAATGCATGGGGGGGGTTCGCGGGCAGGGGGCGGCTGGCCCCCCTAGTTCCCTGGGGGCAAAACTGGGAGGGGAAAGAAACTCCGGAATGTCCCCATGGGTCGTGTCCCCCCGGGGTAGGTGGGCCTTTTCGGGGGGATCATGGGCCCTTCCTAAAAAGGGGGGTTTATTCCCCCGGGTTTTGGTGGCCAGATTTGGGGGGAGCATTCGACTGGAAAGGATCCCATGGCCCGACCTTCGTTGGGGGCAACAGGATTTCGCGTCAGGGCTGGGGGGTCACAAACCCCCCCAAGCCAAAGGGGAGTATGGTTTTCCCCTCGTCCTCTGTGTTTTTTGTTTTGTCCGGGGGGGAAGGGGGGTGTTTGGGGGGTTTTAGGGGGTGGGGTTTCCCCCGGGGGGTGGGTTTCAGGTTGTGAAAATGGCGGGAAATCAGGGCATTGGTAGTTCGGTTTAAAAAATTTTTGGGCCCTTTGGGGGGGTTGGGGGGTTTTGGGATCAGGAAAGGGGTCGCCCTTGTCGGCAAAGGGTGCCCCCAACCCCCCGGCACTGGGGATGCCCCCAAAAAGGCGGGGGGGGGGTTTAGGTCGCTGAGAGGGGGGGGCGATGGGGCGTCCCTGGGTTTATGATGAGGAGCCCCAAGGAGTTGGGGGGCGGCTTGACCAAACGGCTAAAGGGGGGGGGTCTATGTTGGGTTTGAAGGGTGCTGAGGGGGACCCTTTAAACAGGAAAGTGGGGTAAAAAATCTGGAAAATTTTTTCCTACCCTCCTTGAAAAATTTAATGTCGGTGGTTGTGGGATTCCCCAAAAGTTTATGAATTTTTTTTTTAGGAGTTTGTAATTTTTGGCTAGGGATTGTGGGGGGGGAAGGCACCCGAGGGAAAGGGTTTTGGGGCCTTTTTTGGGGATAAGGATGCGATAGGGGAGGTCATCGGGTGTTTTAGGGGGGGTTGGTCAGGGATGATGAGCATTCAGTACGGAAAAGGGGGTTCGGGGGCCCGTATTGTTGGGAAAAAGGATTAAAGGGTTTTTTTAAGATTTATTTACTCCCCCTAGGGTGGGGCAGGGGTTTCGGGGGGGGCCCCGGGGAAACCCGCCATGGTACTTTCAGGGAGGTACGGGGGGTTTTGGGCAGCAGGGGTCAAAAAGGGTTATGGTTGGCAGTTTAATGGGCAGCCAGTGGAAAATATGGGACAAGTTGCAGTTTTTAAATTTTTCTGCCCCCCCCCCCTTCCCCCCCTCCCCCCAGTGTTCCCTTTTTATGGTGTGCCCAAGTTTTCCAAAGGGAAAAAAGGGAAAAGGGCAGCCGGGGGTAGCCAAGGGGGCCGACTCCCGGGAAAGGGGTCCGCGTGAAAGGAGCTGTCTAAATAGGTACGGGGGCAGGGGGGGGGTTTAGCTAATGAGGGAAGGGGTTTTACAGGGGGTTTTTGGAAACCGGCCCCGGGTTTCCCGGTTCCGGGGGACGGTAGGAATTGAAGTCGGCTAAGGCACCCAGGGGGTTGGGTTGTGAAAAAATTTCGAAGGGGGGGGCTTTGGGCCGAAAAAGCAGGGCCGGATTTGGGTTCGTTGTTTACACTTTTGGGTTTTATGCGGCATTTTTGGGTTTTGGGTTTGGGCCCCGGGGGGGGGGGTCGTTGATTTCCCCAAAACAGATATCGAGGGCGGTTTTGTTTTTTTGCCGGTTCATCCAGAGTTTTTGGGTTGTTGGGGTTTTTTGTTGGGGGGGGAAATAATCCTTTTGGGTCATTGGGCTCCGAGGGTGGCCCCGATTTGTGTGAAAGTTTTTGGGCTTTTTTGTTAGTTTTTGGAATGGGTTTGGGGCGGGATGTTTTCGGGTTTGCCTTAGTTTATCCCTTATTTTTATGACCCTTTTTTTGTTCGGCCCCGAAATCGGGGATTTTTTGTCATTGTTGCGTTTTCGTAGATTTGGGGTGGCAGGGTTTTTGGGGGTTTCCCTTTTTGCCTGAGGGAAAAGTGGGGCCGTCCAGTGGGTTAAGTTTTTTGGGCTTTTGCTTGACCAGTGAGGGTGGAAAATAGGTTGCCCCAAGGATAAGTTGGGTTCAAATTTCAGGAGGTTTGGTACAGCAGTCGGAGTCCCCTTTGCGGAAGATTAATTGAAATTTGCAGTCACTTTTGGGGAAAACCTTTAATTTTTTTGAGGATTATGCCCCAAGGGGCGGGGCTTTTGTCCGGCCCCCCTTTTGCGAAATGCGACGGTGGAGTTCGGGCCGCCCCCTTTTTTGAGGGAGCGGGATGATTTGAAGGCTGGAAAAAATTTTCTTTGGGCATATAATGGTCGGTCCATTATTTTGGGGAAAAAGCGGGGTTTTAAAGCAGATTTGATATCTTCAGAGATGCGGGGGGTTTGTGCGGGGTTTTGGGGGCTATTTGGAAGAGGGCCCGGGGGTTGAAAGGGGGGTTTGGGCCCGGAGTGGTTGAGTTTGGTTTCTGAAGAATCTGGGGTTGTCGAGTTGTTTCCCTAGTGGTGGCGGTGGGAAATTTGGGGGGGTTTTCTTTGGGAAAGAGGGTTCGTTTTTTTGCCTAAAATTTGGGGGTTTTGCAGGGGCATCAACACCCTTTTAGCCCATAAACCCCCGGGGATTTGATGCTAAGGATTTTGTTTTTTATGCCTGTCTTTAAACGTTTGGGTGGTGGGGAGCAGTTTCGGGTTTTAAGAACCCCATTGCTGATTTCTTGTCTGTGCGTGGCCCGTGGTTTGGGGAGCGACCATTTGACCCGGGGGGTCGTGGGGACAGGACCGGGTTGATATGTTTTTGACATGGGGGGTTGTGGGGATTAGAGCGGATTTAGGGGACGTGGTTTCGTACGAGGATACCATGGGGGCCTTCTTGAGTTGGTTGGCCTGGGCCGATGGGGAGGGGTGGGTTATCTCCAGAGTTTCCCGTGTCTTTGCGGCAGTGGCTTTCGGCTTTAAAATTCGGCGATTGCCTGATGCTACAAAAGATTTTGTGGTTGGCCGCGCTTTAAGAGGGTTTCGGGTAGGCAGGAGTAGGAGGGATAGGCGTCGCCCTGTGGTTTTCCGGTTGTTAGAACATATGATGGTCGAACTGGAGGCGGTTTGCCAGGGTTCTCTTGAAGTAGCTTTGTTGAGATTGCCATTCTCGTTGGCTTTTTTGGGGGCTTTGCGAATTGGGGAGTTGGTGTAGGAAGTTGGGCGGTGGTTTGTTGGCGACAGATGTAGTGGTTATTCGAGATAGTGTGGAGTTTGTGGTGCAGAGGTCTAAGACAGACCAGTTGGGTAAAGGGCGTAGGGTCGTTCTGGGAGAGTTGTGGGTGCTGTATCCTGTCCAGTGAAGTGCGTCGGAGAGTTTTTGAGTCTTAGGAGGGTGACTGTGGCCCCCCTTTTTTGTCATGAGGACGGGTCTTTGCTCTCCAGGTATCAGTTTACGGCAGTTTTTAGGAGGTGTTTGTCTGCTATGGGTCTGAATCCGAGTAGCTTTGCCCCACATTCTTTTCGGATAGGGGCTGCAACAGAAGCGGCGGGTTTGGGGTTGAGGCCAGAGTTGGTAAGGAAGATTGGGAGGTGGGAGTCGGACTGGTTTCGTTTGTATGTCCGCCCACATTTAGTGTAACGTTTTTGTTGCTTTGTGTTTGTTCGCCCTTCACCCTTCCCTCCCTTCCACGTTTTGTTTCCTTTTTCTTGTTATAGTTTCGGAAGCTTGTCTTGTTTGGATTCTCGGCCATTCTTTTGTCCATTGGGGAGTGGAGCGAGCAGACGTGAGGCCTGATGGATGGCAGCTGGGGTTTCCGCGTACCATGGCGCTGGTGAGATGGACTGGCCGACGGGGGATGCTGTGGTCCAATGTGATGTCCGAGTTTCAGCGTTTTGCTGTGCTTGACAAGCCCCCTCAGGTGTTGTTGCTACATGTCGGTGGTAATGATTTGGGGGCTAGGTCATGCCGGGAGCTTCTCTGGGATGTGAAATCAGATTTGTTGAAATAAAGGGGTTTTTTTTCCGGGGCTTGTGGTCGTTTGGTCGGATATAGTTTATCGGCATAGCTGGAAGGGGCGAGGTTGGTGGACACCCGGGTAAAGGTGAACAGAGCGATAGCAGGTTTTGTGGTTCGGAATGGTGGTACATCATCAGGATTTGGAATCCGGAGACGGTAATTTTTGGTTTAACGATGGGGTGCATTTGAATGCAGTGGGGCTGGACATCTGTGATTGGGATTACAGGAGGGAATTGAACGTGCTTTGGGGCTGGTGGGGGGTTCGCATGCACGAATTGGCATGGCATGCTTCCTTTGGCGTTTGTGGTCCTTGGAGTTGGTGGAACAAATTGGTGTGAGGGATTCAAAGGAGGTTGATTCCCTCGGCTTTTGGTGAATTCAGTTTGGTCTGGCGAAGGCGGGGCTCTGGCAGGGTAAAGTCCCTGGGAGTCGGTAATTGGTTGAGCCATTCACATGGCGTTGGTGTCCTCGAGCCAGTGGTGTGACTGGGTGTAATTGGGTGAAAGTAATTCTTGGTTCGCCAGATCTAGTAGCTCCAAGGACCCTCGCCCCAAGTTGGTTGGTAGTACGTTTGTACTAGTTGGTTTTAGTCTGCATGTGTGACAGACTAATTATGTTTATTTCTGGTAATATATATATATATATATATATATATATATATATATATATGTTGTATATTTGTTAACAAAATGGCTGCTGTGGCCAAATTTAATCCGACCCGTTGGTCCTGTCTTTTGTTTAAGGGAGGGGGAGTAGGCATGGCTAGGTGGGCTGGTTTGGGTTGGGTTGGGGCCTAAGCAGTAATGTTGCAGTCGGTAAAGGGTAAAAGGGAATTTAAGCTCTAGGACACGGACTCTGCGGTGCGAAAGGGTCATGTTTAATTCAAAGATTTCAAGCTGATTAATTTCATAATTGTTACAAACAGTACTAATAGTGCTGTTACTCTCCACACTCAGCAATCCACTGCAACACCATTCTCATATGTCCTTTACGTTAGTGAGTTTATCCACTATTCACTGTTCTTTTATAATATTCTACCTACCTACCTACCTACCTACATCTAGGTTTGGTGTACTTTCAACCCCTTTTCACCCAGTAACATACTATTACACCGTAGTAAGTGGGTTATTTCTGCAAACTGGTACAATAGTACATTACAGAGATGGAGTAGGCACAGGAGCTGCGTCTTCAGCTTTATGTGCCAGCTATAGTATACAGCCAACACTCAAGTCTATCATCCATCATTGGAGAGAACTCTGATCCTAGGCGTTTAATCCTTCTTTTGCCAAAGTCTATGATAATAGAGGTATGTAGGTGGTTAAACAGAAGGTGATGGCTTCCTTTTACCGGAGAATGTAAGGACAGCAGTTTATGACCTCAGGGCTGGGTAATACAGTAAGGCAAAGAACCAAAGCACAACTAAAGGACTTAAAAAGAACAAGATATGAGTTTTAGATGGCCAAGTCAGAGTTCTGACCTTAACCATTTTGAGATGCTGGGACATTACCTTAATAGGACTGTGCAAGCCAGAAATCACAAAAAATATTGATGAACTAGAAAATGTTTACAGATAGAAATTCCAAATGGTTCACTTATTGTATATTGGTACTGTTGTAAAAGTAACAGTTATGACCCACAGAACAAAGGGTGAAATGTATGAACGGGGCTGTGCCAGTTTTCTGATGTACTTTGACCCAAAAAGAATGTATGAACAGGAGCACTACAAACTTTGGCACAATAAGTCCCTTTGTAATGCGCCAATGACACTTTTTAATGCGCCAAAGATTAGGGGCACTCTGGGGGTTCCTCACCACATTCATAGAAGTAGACAAAATTTATGATTCTTTGATGCCAAACCTAGGTGCAGAACAGTTAGAACAGCCAGACCAGGTTAAAGTTGGTCTGCCTGAGCCAGACTTGTCGTATTGGCCCTAGACTGCACCTGTATGTATGAACTGCAGAAAAACATTCTACACTACCTTAAAGCTATTTAGAACTGGCCTGTCAGCGTCAACGTTCATACATGTCGCCCAAATTGTTGAAACAAAACCCATAACAACTATAGTGGAATGGTTGTTTTTTCAATCGATCGCCACAAAACAATATAAAATAAACCTTTTCTATCTTTTAAATCTATAAGAAGATGACATTAAAAAAACAGCAAAAACAATCTCTTATATGCCAATATAGGTGGAAAAAATCAAAAAGTTACTGTCCACTGAGAAGATCTTGTCCAGCTTTCCTAACCTGCCTCAATGATTTAGGGCTTTTTTCCCATTAATTTTAATGTGTAAAGCAAACATTCTATGTCCCATTGTACACATCAAAATGCATGTGAAAAAATGCTTGTATATGTCTTATAGGCTTGGATCAAATTCAGGTGCATTATTTTCGCAGTGTGTATAAAAAAGGGAGGGCAGGGAAATTTTCATCGCATTTTACACATACATTCAGCACAGGTAAAGGGTTGGAATATAGAACATGGATTAGGGTATGTTCAAACTGTGTATTGCGGCGCGTATGGAACGCGCCGCAATACGCCGGGCGTTTTGGAGCGACGCGCTAATCAGCCCGTCTATCTAAAGCACGCGGGGGCCAGCCAGACGCTGACCCCATAGACATTCATTGTCAGTGGCGCTTATTCGCCGCTAACAATTCACATGTCACTTTTCTCCCCCAGCGTACAATACGATCGTATTGTACGCGCGGGGGGGACAACACGTAACCCATAGCTCTCCACGAGATTTATGGATTACCGTAATTGTGGCACGCATTTCGCAAATAAGCCTTGTGAACATACCCTTAGAGTTCTGATGTGTGTTAAATAATATGTTTTTCAGAAGAAAATCTAGCCAAAGAGTTAAACATAGCTTTTTTGGATTGACAAGAAGTAATGTTGCCTATAGGTTAGAATGGTCTTGACAGCTTCCCTTTAATGGGCTTGTCCACCTAATAATCAATTCAGGTAGCTCCAGGGCCCCAAGTAAAAAAAAAAAAAAACTTATGCTCACCTTCCCCCGGTCACCGGTTCCAGCGGCACATCTCACGGGTCTTCTGTTGTTACGGTATCTCTTCCAAATGGGAACATCACCACTGTGGCCAGGGATTAGCTGCAGCAGTCACATGCCCCTCTCTTATATCACCATTCAGAAATGAACAACTCTGAACAGTGATGTAAGTTAGGGGCACGCAGCTAATCAGTTCCTGCAGTGTTGATGTCCCCGTTCGGAAGTAATGGCATAGCAACAGAAGACCAGAGAGACACACTTCTGGAAGTTTTTTTTTACTTTACTGAGGGCCCTGGAGCTACTTGAATTACTTTATTATGAGGTTGACAAGTCCTTTGATACTATGATCATGTGAAAGAAACCACTTCAATGGTGGACTCCATAGCAGCATCTACAGAAGTAATGTCACTATTCTTGACGATAAAATAAAACCTATTACTTACACAATAGTAATATACAGTACCTTGAATGTGAAATTTTTACCAGCTATTAAAGCTTGTTGTTGGCCAATACGTATTAACTGGTATTCAAAATCCACTTTTTGGACAGTTGACGATTCATTTATAACAATACCTGTAAATAAGTATGAGTGACAATTTTAAATGACAAAGAATTGAAATTAATTTAAATAATAATTAATTATAATAATGATTAATCTTCATTTTCAACAGACACGGTCATTTTATTTTATTTGCTACATACTAGTGCATCACAAAAAATTTGAATATCATTGAAAAATAAAATATTTGTTATAGGGCTCACAAATGTATTATATTAAACCTTGTAATTCATACTGTAATGAGTCTAGACAATATATGGGTTTCACTGTTTCACTTAAATTTTTGATATCAATTATCTTTTCAGTGATATTCTATTTTTTTGAGATGCACTAGTATATCTCCTATATATCCTCATATATTCTATTACAGGAATTTAGCCAAAGCTGAGCTAATACTGAACTAATACTAATAATTGTACAGATGAACCAAAAGTCAATCTTTGCAACTCTGGGACAAGATTTACATTTTACTTAATCAGACTTTTAAATGTGGTAATGAAGATTTCCATAAGTTAAACTACAGTTATTTACAATGATACCTTCATGCATTCTAGATAAGCCAATATAAAAAAATGTTGGATTCATCAGTTCAGATCTCCATACACAGGGAGGGATGTATGTGTATGTATGATGGTATTAAATTATGGAGACCAACAACACCTGAAACATCCGTTTGACTATAATGTTGTATGTCAGGTTTCTGTCACAGTGTCTTCAATTTCAGGGTTGAAAACTGGACTAGTAACACCCAGCTGACATATTCAGTAATTCATTTCAAGGAGGAATAACAGAGGAACAGCCCAACACGGAGTTATAAGAGAAGATGCTCCAGAATTGTTATTTCATAGAGAAAACAAGTATTTTACTAAAACAGACATGTCTGGAAATGTCCCAGGAATCCCCTTTAAAAGATAGGGCCAATCAATTGGCATAATTACACTTGACTTTCTTTATATGGTTTCATAGTAACATAGGCTGAAAAAAGACCGACGTCCATCCAGTTCAGTCTATTGTCCTATAGTGTTGATCCAAAAGAAGGCAAAAATCCCCAAGAGAGAGAAGCCAATTGTCTTCATTTTAGGGAAAAATGTCTCCCCGACTCCAATGTGGCAATCAGAATAAATCCCTAGATCAAATCTAATTGTTATATCACTAAAATTAAGTAAAATATTGCTGTAATTAAAATAGTTGCCTTGACTGTATATGTGGCTGATAGTATGCACCAATCCACCCATACTGGCAGTGGAGAGTCCACTGAGCAGACACACAGGTGCAGATTTATCTAGGCTGTTGCACCACAATTCTTGCACAATTTCCACCAAAATAATGGCGTACCTCCTTTACACCACATTTATAATGTGTTTTAGTTTCTAGACATCAGGTATAAGGTGTGAGGTTTCATGGAAAGGGCATGGCATAGTATGCGACATTGTGTGCTATTAAAATGCAAGAAACTGTGGGGCAGTTAGTGACATAAGATAAGGCAATTAAAAGGAGATTAAAGTTAGAGTAGATTGTTCTTACATGCACCAGATTTGTGAACACTATGATACATTGGGTGCATTATAAGGGTACGTCCACACATCGAGTAAAATGTACTCGGCGGATTCTGCTATTGTAAACTGGGTCATCTAACATCAATAGTAAAATTATTTCTGCCGAATTTTTTTATGCTGAAAAATATTATATATAAAACTTGCAAAGTGAAAGCCATAAAATATACCAAACACCAAAATTGTGTTTTTCTTATTTAGATCGCTCTGTCTTCACAAAATTTGGAATAAAAAGTGATTAAAAGTTACAGATATCTGAAAATGGTACCAATGTCTATGGGGGAGATGTACTTTAATACACTGGAGTAAAAGTTGCCAAATATATTGAGAGACCTAGATATGCAATACTTCTTAAGCGATTTTTTGGATTAAAAGGTAATAGATTTGTCAAACTGTCTATCGCTAGTCCCCGTCTCCATGACTTTAATTTGATTTTATTTTATTGCAATGCATTTAAATTCTTGTGTAAAACAAAGGTACTTAAAATATTTACCTGTGAATTCTTCAGTAACCGAGGCTGTTATATTTAAATATCCCCAGATAAACATCTTTTCTATTTCTTCATATGTGAAACTGAAGTTCACGGACCCTGAGATCTGAGAGGGCAGAAATCAGTCCATTAATATTCATAGTGACTAGACTGTCAAAGATGAAGTTTATTCCATTAATAGGAGCTTTAAGTGATAATAAAGTGGTAGAGGTGTGGTTATTGGGGTTTTATGCACATCTTGGGGCATAAAACACAAGTTTTATGCTCCAAAACACACATAAAAAGTATTAACAGTATCCCATTGTTTTTATGCTTATTTTTAGAGATGTGGTTTCCAAATCCATGTTTTGTTAAAAAAAAAAAAAATGGGACAAATTTGTGTCCTAAAACACAATAAAATCTATGTGAAGAAAATGTGTGTCTTTCGGACTTCAGCCGTGTATATGTTGGCATGTGTATAACAGGATGAAGGGTCAAACAGTCCACTCTGGCAATACAGGCTACCACAGGAAGATACTTTTCAGGAGAAAAACATACCCAATGCTTATAATGTTTTTTTTTCAAATAAGAATATTTTTATATGAATATAAAACTGTGTGTTTATCTGTCACATATGTTACTATCAAAGGGGTTTTCTCACCATGCTGTTTCACAGAGTCACATGCAGCTTCAGATTCACACTGCCTGACCAGGCTGTAGTTGGTTCTATGGCAGTGTTTAGCATATTTAGCTCATCTATAACTAGCTGTGCCGTCACAGAGACATACATGCAGGAAATTTAATCTGTAAGCAAGCACTACAGACCTTCCAGGAGTGAAAATAATTGTTTTTCAAAAGCAATTAATAGGGTTTTCTGACCATGCTGCTTTACGGAGTCACAGGCAGCTTTTCATTTACTTTGACTCTTTCAGGCTCTGGGTGGGTCTATAGCAGTGATTAGCATTCTTAGCTTCCCTATAACTAAATGATGCATTACAAAGACATATGTAGGAAATTTAATCTTCAATAAACAAAGCTACAAGTGCACTGATGAGTGAAAACAATTGCTTTTCTGTAAACAAAAGTTAATCTTGCTAAGATAATTATTCTAATCTGAGTGAGTTCTAAATGCATGGTAACATTACCCCCTGTTCTCTGTCTAATTAGGAAGGGAGACATTGACTGTAATCAGAGAAACCTGTGTGCACTTAAGCAGATAAAAGTCCTCTTATCTCATGACCAAGGTAAAATCAAAAGACTAATGTATTTGGGAAAAGTCTTCAATTACTTGTTCCTATATCCTGAAAGATAATCTTTGTAGAGAGAAAACCCCTTTAATCTAATCTTGTTAGAGATAAAGACACTGCTTTTCCAACCATGGTGGCATCACTCCTTGCTCTCTGTATAATTAGAAAGGGAGATATAGATGGTGACTTAGAGACCGTTGTGTGCACTAAGAGCAGATAACATTTCTTATCTCCTGACCTTTGCAATATCAATAGAATAATATATTTAAAAAAAAATTTTTCATTTTC